>CAJHQP010000108.1:0-293597 GCA_905132765.1 Moricandia arvensis
AGACCAAGAGAGAGAGACCAAACTAACTGAATTTAAAAGAAAAAGAAAAAGAAAACACGTAAAACCAAATTGAGAAAATGAGATTAGAGATTAGGGTGTGAATTCCAAGGCCAGCGATGCACCAATGATTGCTACTAGAGCTTGCGACTTCTCTTCATCACTCTCCTCCGCCTCTCATTCCGGCGCCTTCAACTTCTTCTCTCTCTCCCTCCCTCTCCCAATCATCCGCCACCGCAGCAGCTCCTCCCGCCTCTCCTTCAGTCGAAACGAAACTCAATCCTTTCCACTGTCTCACCGTAGCAGAACTTTCGTCGAACACGTTGCAGGCACTAAAGAATCATCAACGCAAACCATCGAAGTCTACGACTTCGGAGATTTAGAGTCTGCGAGGAACGATTTGAGGAACGTTGCAACTCGTAGAGTGGAGACGGATGTGGAAGTGAGAGAGATAGAAGACTTGCCGGAAGAGTGGCGCCGCTCCAAGCTCGCGTGGCTGTGTAAAGAAGTTCCTCCCATAAACCCGTGACGCTTGTGAGGCTATTGAATGCTCAGAAGAAATGGGTTCGTCAAGAAGACGCTACTTACATCTGTGTCCATTGTACACGGATTCGTGAGAACGAGACAGGATCAGGGTAATAACTATTTTCGGACAATACATGACTTTGGCAGTTTGTTTTGTCTGATTCTATGGTGAAAGTTTTTTTTTAATCTTTTTAGGTGTATAGATGGATGACGCAACAGAACTGGTACCGGTTTGATTTCGGTTTAGCCACAAAGCTAGCTGATTTCTTAGGGAAAGAGAGGAAGTTCACGAAATGTCGAGAGGTGTTTGATGATATTATGAATCAAGGACGTGTTCCAAGCGAATCCACGTTTCACATTCTTGTAGTTGCTTATCTAAGTAGCTCAGAGGAAGGGTGTTTCGAACGAAGCGTGTAGCGTTTACAATAGAATGATTCAACTTGGAGGTTACAAACCGCGTCTTAGTCTGCATAACTCTTTGTTTAGAGCTTTGGTTAGCAAACAGGGAGGACCTTCGAGTGATGACGTTAAGCAAGCTGAGTTTATCTTCCATAATGTTTTGACAACCGGGCTTGAGGTGCAGAAGGATATCTATAGCGGATTAATCTGGCTGCATAGTTGTCAAGAAGAAGTTGACAAAGAGAGGATAAACTATCTAGAGAAGAAGATGAGGAAGGCCGGTTTTGAGTGAGAGTAAAGAAAGTAATGGTTTTCGTTACTCAGAGCATATGCTAAGGAAGGAGGCGTGGAAGACGTTGAGGAGGACATGGCTTGAATTGCTTGGTTTAGATTGTGGTATACCTTCTCAAGCGTTGTGTACAAAATGGAAGCTTATGCAAAAGTCGGCGATTTTGCCAGAGCTTTGGGGATATTTAGGGAGATGGAGAAGCATCTAGGTGGTGCAACAGTTTCTGGATACCACAAGATCATTGAGGTTCTATGTAAAGTACATCAAGTGGAACTTGCGGAATCTCTATTGAAAGAGTTTGAAGAAAGCGGGAAGAAGCAGCTTCTACCTTCATACATAGAGATACTCAAAATGTACTTTGATTTGGGTTTACAATGAGAAACTGGAGATGGCTTTTGTTGAGTGCTTGGAGAAATATCAACCTAACCAGACTATATATAACATATACTTGGATTCGTTGGTTCATATAGGTAACTTGAGAAAGCAGGGGATGTTTTGATGAAATGCAGAACAACGTGGCAATCAATGTGAATGCTGGATCCTGCAACACTGTTTGAAAGGATACTTAGATTCTGGAAATCATGTGAAGGCAAAGAAGATATATGAGCTGATGAGTTTGAAGAAGTACGAAGTCGAGTCACCGCTTATGGGAAAGCTTGATTATATCCTTAGCTTGGTGAGAAAAGAAGTGAAGAAACCGTTGAGCATGAAGCTGAGCAAAGAACAGCGAGAGGTATTGGTGGGTTTGCTGTTAGGTGGTTTGAGAGTGGAATCAGACAAAGAGAGGAAGAGTCACAAGATCATGTTTGAATTCAGAGACAAGTCTCAAGCTCATTTGATACTGAGACAACACATACATGATCAGTTCCGTGAATGGTTGCCTCATCCGGAGACGATATACAGTTCGAATTCTCCTCCATTTCTCATTCATGCTTCGGGTTTTACGCTGATAATTTCTGGCCAAATGGTCGACCTGAGATTCCCAAACTGATTCATCGGTGGCTCTCACCTGAGTCACTTGCTTATTGGTATATGTACAGTGGATATAGAACATCCTCAGGAGATGTCATTTTGAGGTTGAAGGGAAGTGTAGAAGGTGTTGAGAAGGTAGTGAAGGCTCTCAGAGCTAAATCTATGGAATGTCGGGTTAAGAAGAAAGGAAACGTTTTCTGGATTGGACTTCAGGGAACAAACTCGGGTTTGTTCTGGAAGCTAATAGAGCCTCACGTCTTAGAGGACATGAAAGATCATCTGAGACCCGGTTATGAAGCAATGGACAATGATGGGGACTAATAATAAACTTTTGACTCACGCTCTGATCACAGTAAATTGACGTCAGAAGAAGAATGTTGATTTGAAAAAAGAAAAAAGAATTTCTTCTTCTGCGCTTTACTCGATTTTTCCTTTTTAATCCAAAAAGCGCATAGTTTTTGAATGGGAAATTTGGGCACTTGTCTATTGTATATGAGAAATTATGTTATTACGCATAATTTAAATGCTATGATATAATATATAATGTTATGAAATGTACAAAAATATCTTTATCGTCTGTAGAAAGGTAAAAGATGTGTCTTTTTTTATCATAGAAACGAAAGTGAGTTTCACTTGCAGTCTTTTCACATGCGAAAACAAAATTGATGTGGAGAGAACGATTGTGAATAAAATTGGAAAAAGGAAAACGGTTAAATCAAGAGTTAACATAGGTGATAGTGCCCGAAGTTGGATAATCAAAACTATGGTTACGAAGGACTATTCACGGTACCGGCGGTGCGGTCTTATAACCAAAAGGAACAAATCAAGGTAGTTGTCTTTGACTTAAAAGATAAGTTTCTACTTTTGTGGATTGGGGGAGAACTTGATAGATGATGGGAAACATGGGTCTATAATGTATGATGCATGTAAATAGTATAGATTACCATTGATATTTGTCATAGTTCAATTAGTTTAGTTTCCTTGGATCTATATAAATTTAGACTTGAATGCTTATTATGAATTATGTGAATGCCAATGTCTGTGTTTTAGACGTTTGTTTCACAACACAAGTTTTTAGGTCCGTGTGAGAGAAAGGGGATGGGTGGGGTGGGAGATAAACTGATGTATGATGTAACTAAGGTTTATATACTATATGATAAAACATATATAGTATAAGGAGGGGGATAACAGGTTAACGTATATGGTTTACATTTCGAAGAGTTATCTCATGTGGCAATGCTTGTGCTACTGTAATTTAATGCCACACAGAGCCTGAATCAATGCGCCTCACTCATAGATGAGTCACTTGCAAATGCAGCAAAGACACATGCAGTTGCTGCCTTCTCAATGTTCAAACCACCGACCAACTCCCATAAGTAACATGTTGGATGGAACATGTATCTTGTTCTTTCTCTACTCTTATGCTACTTATAGTGACATGTTGAATGGAATCCCTATGTTATTTTGTCCACTTTTTCAATGTTTACTCGCACGCCATACTAAATTTTTATGTTTTCTATGTATTTTATATGGTTGTATTGTCATCTATAATAGTTGTGTCATTTCAATACTATTATATTTGATAATATAGAATAACTTTCAACTGCTTACACAACAATTAGGTTATATACGCGTGTACTATTTTAAATTTTGTCAATTGGGATCTTCTTATAATTCGAAGTAATTTCTTGTGTTTCTTCTACAATCAGATAACACATTAGGCCACCTTATATCATCAATATGTATACTATTTCAGAAGTTATGTATGGTTTAGTACAAAACGAGTGACTTATTTGTGGTTAGCATGTGTTAACACGTATCATGTAACAAATATTTAGGGGCATATGTATTATAAGCAACAAAGGAAGAAAGGGGTTTGTTAGGTTGTAAAGTGAATCTTATTTACCACACGGAATAGCCGAATACAAAATTTGAAGATAGAGCTTCACTATTACAACACACTTTACTGAAATTCAACATCATCACTAAAGCGGCATTTATGTTTGTTAACCTTCTGTACTTGTACCAAATATGTCGGAAGAGCTAAATTGTCAATCAAGGGGTTGGAGATTTTCCACGATTGGTTGTGTCCCTCAAGAGTCACCTCTCGGGGTTTTGATCCAATGGGATCCTCTATCTGTTGGTGGGGCCAGTCGAGCGAAGTCGTGAAATCGTGTCTCCTTCTGCGGATTCTAGTGGTTCCACGAGGGAGAACGGCCCTGGTTTTCGTTGTTAGGATTTCAACGTGTTTAGCGAGAGATCCCATGATCTTTTCTTGTTCCTCCGACTTCTTTTCAAAAGTGGAGAACATCTTCCTTACGCTCCTCGAAACGCTGCAGTGTTTCCGTTGGCGTTGACCGTGAAATTGCTGCTGGAGTGCTTTCAACGTTGTCGTCAATTGGGGTTGCCGTCGCGAGCTGCTTGATTGTTCTGAGCGTCTGTAGCCATATTTGACCAAGCGGTCTACGGCTTGATCCGTAACGCCCCTCATTCTAGCGCCAATCTGTGGGAACCGAAATTTACACCATCAATTAAGAATACCCTAACTTTCTCTGTGGTCTCGGATTTCTGTTGCGCCTACGACAAGTGATCAAATTATGAATAACAAAAACGCAAGATAGTTAAATATGAGTTGCGAGTGAATATAAAGATCTTATTGAATCATTTTCGTGTAAGAATACTGCGATGATACAACAGGTTTTAAGAGCTTTGGCCACAAGAGCTATCGGCGTGTTACTAGTTCTAGCACCTAAACCCTAAACCTAGTTTGAGTCCGCCATCTTGATAGCAAAAACGAAATTGCTAAAAATCTTTCTAAGTGATAAGTTTTTGCTGAGAATTTCTGTGTGTATGCGTCCCCCTCCCTTCTTCTCATATATATGCCTTCGAAGGTCGGTCGTCTTTCCTTTTCCGCCCCTGATTCGAGTTTATCCTTCCGCGAAAAATCTTCCTTATCTTCTCGATTTTTTCATAATTATCTCGAAACTTGACAATTATCTTCTTTTCCCATTTATCTTCTGCGGAAATCTGGTAGACTGTCATTTTAATTGGGCTCATTCTCGTTTAAAATCGTAAGTGGACCTTATCTCGTTTTAAACCCTTTTGGGCCGTTTGCGATTTAAACATTTTTTATGATTTCTTTCGGAAAATTGTCTTTTGTATGATTACACGATGCTGGTTCCGAAAAATAGTAAACCAATCGTATAGCCGAGATAACATTGTGTTTTAAGTTAATCGTTAATGTTTTATACAATTGACTTGAAGTTTTTACGATAAAACAAGTCCTTGCAATTTTATCGTAAAACTTCAACGGAAACTCCAATCGATACGAAACATGGACCAGCCTAATAAAGATCCAAAGGAGAAAGTGATGAAGAGGATACTGTCTATTCGCTCATGGATGAAAACTTTGTTCATGGTCTAGTCGACCATGAGCGACTAGACGTTATACGCGTATACTCGCTCATGGGTGACTAGAATTTGTTAAGGTTCTAGTCGCCCATGGACGACTAGATGTTGCGTGTCTATTCGCCCACATGCGACTAGACTTGGAAGCGATGCGGTTGATTCTATGGTTATACAGCTTGGTCCGTCCCCGGGGCGAGATGGGTAGGGCGTTGAGAAGTTTGGATTCGACGGTTTCTTGTTTTCTCTTTACTTGAAACATAGACAACATTCCCGCGGTAATTTGTAGGCATTGATTCCGTTGTGACCATTTTTGATCTGAACAGTTAGCCCCCCAGCTTTCAAGCATCGCCGAGGTGTTTTCTTGCAAAATATTAGGCATGTTAGGTAAGTTAGGCGGAATTGATGGCTAAAAGTTCGAGGATTAATAGTAGATCCCTTTTTATAAGTATATGGAGTAATTTTTCAAATCTTTTACTTTCTCAAGGTAGAATTACCTTTTTCTCTCTTCTTCCCTTGTCTTTTGTTTTTTTTTTCGTGTTATGAATTTCAACAATAAAATTTCTGAAGGTGCATTGCCTTCCCCTTTTGTTCCCGAGAGCCTACGAGTTTTGGGCGATGAAGTTGTTCTGATGGTTGAGTTTTTGCGATACTCCATTGAACCTGAAGAGGTGGAGGCATATTGGCGTGCAACCTGCGGTCTTGCACCCCCACCACCTGACTCGGGGTGCCCATGGGCGACTAGAATTTGTTAAGGGTCTAGTCACCCATGGGCGACTAGATGTTACGTGTCTAGTCGCTCACGGGCGACAAGACTTGGAAGCGAGGCGGTTGATCTTACGATTATATGGACTGGTCTATTCCCCAGGATGAAATGGGTGGGGCATTGAGAAGTTCAGATGTGACGGTTTCTTTTTTCTTTTTATTTGAAAGAGAGACAAAGTTTACGCGGTAATTTTTAGACATCGATTCCATCGTGATCGTTTTTGACCCCAACACTGATTACTCTATTAATTAATAAATTCGGTTGTAGTACTTAAGGATCGAATCCACAGAGAGCAAAGGCAGACACCTGATTTGATAATTAACTTAGTTATGCTAGGTAATTAAATAAACTTTGAGAGCTAGTAAAACAAGAATTTGTTGGTTTGTAAGCAATTAAAGAAAATAGCTAGATTTAGGATTTTCAAGTAGTGAATTATAATGGATAGAAGCCAATGGGTATCACAAAACACAAATTTCATAAGTAAAGATATAATTTATATCTATCTATGGGTAAGCTCAAAGTCTACAACTTTCGTGTGCAAATTCGAAATGACCGTCAATCGATGGTATGCAAACAACATTGATCGATGACTTTCTTAGTAAAGCATTAAACAATCAGATTCGATAAGTTCACTTAGAATTACTAGACTAATCACTTGATTATCCCTAGCAGCTTAAGCTCAACAGGATTTGTTCAGGCAACGATCATAATCTCGCAGTATCAATTATCTTAATATCAGGATTCTAGTTAACTACTCAAGAACACAAGCAATAAGCACAATTTTGATGATAGATCTAATAATCACCCTAGTAATTCAATTGTTTGGCTAATCCGTCATGACCATAAATAAACCCTAAATCTAAAAAGATAAGTACTCAGAAATAGGTAAGCAAAATATAATCATAAATATAGAATAATGCATATATTAGGGATAGAAAACTAGGGTTCCAATACAAAGTTTGAAAGAAGTTTTGATCTTCTCTTCTAAAACTACCATGTTTGTTATAAATATCACTAAACTTGTAAAAGAGCTCTCTTTGCAATAAACACCAGCAAAGATAATATAAACTAGGTAAAACTTATCCATGAGCAATCTTGTAATTTCTTGTGACTTGGGCTTCAAGTTGGGTACTCTTTGAATTGGGCTTCTGCTTATTGACTGTCGAACGACGGAATGGGTGCGTCGTCGATCGATGCCTTGCTCTATCTCTACTCTTACTATATTGATCTTGACCAGCTACGAGGTTTCTCTCTCTCTGAGCTCAAGAAAGCCCCATAATCTCTACAATGCTCCAAAATGTACCTAGCACTACAAGAAATATGAGTATTGGTAGCACTTCGCGGTAGCACGAATTCACTAACTGCTATCGAAAATACCAAAATCTGATCACAATTATATCGTAGCACTAAATCCGTGCTAAGATAGAATTTCATTAAGCGGGAAAGCAAAAACAACTACTATAGCTGAAAATTAGTTTGGAGCCAATACTTAAGCCAATTTTTTGGTTTCCTTTAACTTCTTACCGGGTAAAAAAAAATAACAATTATTTTTTTGCTATGGTTTTTATCTGTTCTCTTAAAAAAAAAAAGAGAGTTCTTTATCTCTCGTCGTTTCCCCTTTGCTCGATCTCAAGCTCCGACCACCACTCTGTGGTCTCCACTCACCGGCAGTTGAACACCGGTGGCACCTCTTGTCAACTCTCGAGCCTCACCGCCGTGTCTACGCTCCTCAATCCGCCGTGCTCTCTTCACATCGCAACAGTGTCATCGTCGTTTGTCACGTCGGAGTTCTCATCCATCGCTGAGTCCGTGACAAAACCACAACACAGTAGCACCTACTCCAAATCAAGCTTCTCTGGCGCGTTCTTGCTTTACAACCGGCATCTCCGTCTTCTTCAGTTCTCGTCGTCACCGGAATCATGCTTTACCGTCGGAATCAAACTCTAGAAGAGCAACAATGGCATTTCAACAAAAGGTTTGGCTTTTTAAAAGTTTGAAGTTGTAGGAAGTTGAAAGCTTCAGATGTCTCGTATTCAAAAATCGATTCATGGTTCTTGTTGTATTTGTCTCTTTGCGTGAAGCTTAGAGCAGCACTGCCTCTGTTTTGTTGATTTATCTCTCTCTCTATTTCATGTTGTTTGGTACTGACTTTGTTTTCCTCCATGAACTCCAGTGGTGAAGCTACGTGTGTTATTAAATCATCACCTTTAGATGAACTTATAAGCAACCTAGTGTTCTGTCTTGATCTTTTTTTCTGTTGAGATATTAAGGGAACGAATCACTTTCATTAGTGAGAGCTGTGATCTTCAAGTGTGTTCTTGGCAATTTACTTATGAGATTTTGTGGGATGGTACAGGCTCAAAAAGCTTCAAATTTCACTGAATAAGAAGCTCCTGCCTGGGCTCCTCTACGTGTTAATTACATGTTAGCAAACCCAAAACTGAAGGGCTGGGACAAAAAAACAGGTATCCATAGTTCTGGAACCAACCTTGCGTGCATACACTCTCTCCCCGAGACTTAAAATCATGGTGATTATTAGCGTTCTTATGTGTGTCTCTGACTCTGATGTTGTAGGTGTCTCTCAAGATTAGGGTATGAACCAAAGCGGATCTGAGAGAAGCAGAGGATGAGCTCGTTAAAGTGTTGGCAGGTTTATGCCGACATGAAGTTGTAACTTTGATTACCAAATTCTTCATTCTGGTTCCTTTAACCATTTCTTTGATTTTCTTGATCTTGTATTGTCTTTGTTTCTCTGCCACTCACCATTGACAGCCTTTTGGTAATCAAAATTCCTCAGTGGCTCCTTTTGGTTTCTTATCGATGGTAAGAGTTATGTTTGTATCTGTAATTGTTCAGATGATTACGAAGGGGAGCAACTTGCTAAGGAAATCTCCAGAGACTGGAATACTGGTATCCAATATGATCTTTACTCTTTTGTTTCTAACTTTCTGTTACTTATTTTGTTGCAGTTTTCTTTCATATGTATTAGTGATTTCTGATATATTTGGTAACTCTTTCCGTCTTTGAACAGAATATAAACACTCTGAAAATTGTGTGTGGTTTTTCTCATTGACCCTCGAGTACTTCTTCGATCCCAAAGTTACTGTGAGTGAACATTTTAATCTGTAATCTTGTATGATTGAAACAAAGCAAAACAGGGGCTAACTAATGTGGACAGACAGTGGACCAGTTACATGACTTCAAGGCTTGGTTTGATTTCAGGCTTCGATGTGTGTTTTTGATGTTGGAAGAACAGAATATGGAGCTGTTGTAGACTAGTAGCAAAGTACTTTTACAAGTTTTGAAGTTATGTAGTAGGTTTAGTTAGTAGGAGACTTGGTATATATATTTGGATAATTTATAATGTAAAAGATTATGTATTGTGGATAGTTTATGGAATATAAAAGTTATATATGAAAGTCTAATAAATTTATACTATGTAAAATATTATTCAAGTACATGAAATTTTATCAAAAAGTTATCCATAAAAATTAAATTATCATTTATATTTATAAAATACTAAATGAAGATATGAGGTTTAAATTAGAAAAAAATATATTAAGTTTTAATGGTTGGTGTTTAAAGTTTAGGGTTTAAACCCTAGCTTCTAAATATAAACTTTAAAACTTCAAACTTTTCGGAATAGAATTTCAGTTTACACTTAAACTCAAAATTTAAGTCTATTATCAAATATAAAATCTAAATCTCAAACACTAAATCTTAAATCTACACCCTAAATCTCATACCCTAAACCCCAAACTTAAACCTTACATACAAAGTCATAAATCTAACTTTTCCCAATTTATAATATAAATTTAAAACTTAAACACCATTATATACTAAACTCAAATTGTATAATTAATTCTAAATCCTAAACAACAAATCTCATATTAAACTATATCATAAAACACTATATTATACATGCATATATATATATATATCATACCCTTCATTACTCATATATCATAAATTCTATCTAAAGAAACTTAAAACTCCAATCTTTTTATTATTTAACATCAAAAATTACAGAATCTAATCTCAAAGATCTAAACCCAAACCACTATACTCCTAAACCCTAAACTCTCTAATCATTTTGTTAATCTTATAGTATTAGTTCAATTTAACTTCAAATTGTTTTGTTAATTTTATATTATTATTTTTATAAATGTAGATGAATAACTTAGTTTTTATATAAAAAAATCGTCAAACATATAATGACAATTAATTAAATAACTGTTTAATGAAATAACAGCTTTATTAATTGATCAATCTTGACCATAGATTAACTTTAATCTAATGGCCAGAAGTAAAACTTTTGGTTATCCTCGTACTTCTTCTTCATTGGTCAATTGTTTTAAGTCAGATCCACAATACAAGGATCACCATTTGCACCATTGGATTAGATAGAATCAACGACTCAGATTAATTATTTTCTCTTTTTTTTTTTCTGTCTCATCTTGCGTTATTCTGAGAAGAGAGTCGAGTGAGAGAACAGAGAGAGAGAGAGAGAGAGAGAGAGAGAGATAATAGAGAGTTCGGAAGCTTCACGACCACGCTCCTTTTGAAACCTTCGGTTGAAGATCGGTGGGTTTCGAGGAGAAGAACGGGTACGAGATCTCGAAGTTCATCTCAGATTTACCCATTGTTTAGCAAGTTCATCTCAGATTTACTTTACTTTTTGATTTAATAGGTTAATTTCGATTGAGCGATGAGACTGGAGTAAGCGAACAAAGGTGGATACTCGAACAGAGGCGTATGCTCTAGAGGTTGGAGGCTCCGAAGGTGAAGTATTAGGGTTACAAAGCTGCTGACCTCAACATAGGAGAACGTTCTTAGGTAAATTTAATGACTTTTGGGTCCATGATTTCATTGCAGAGATGAATAAAAAATATGTCTGGGTTAATATGTTGGTCTTCCTAATGTGCCCATGTTCTTGTTTTGCTAGATTAAATGGCTTCCTAAGCTATCAAAAGTTCATGAAATCACCGAAGGTTTAAGCTTTAAAAAAGAAGAGGCCAAGTCGGAGGTTGTTGATAGATCCAAGGAGGATCGTATCTGTGTAACAAGAAAGGGAGAGAAAATAGAAGAAGAGCAAAGGTAAAGAAGAAGATAGAGAGAAAGAATTTAGGGATTGTGCGGTGGAGGAGGCAGAGCTGGGGAGGAAGTGCGGAGGAGGTGGGAAGAAGTTAGGGTTTTTTTAGATTTTGTTTTTCGACCCGGTTTGTATGTGAACCGGTCTAATTTGTAAACCGATTTTTAATTAGTTTTTGGTTTAATGTGTTTTTAATTATTTGTATATTGATTTTAATCAATAAATATTTTTATTTTATTTTTTGAATTGTCTTATTTTATTTTTAATTAATTATTATTAATAATTAAATTTTAATAATTTATTTATTTTTTAAAATATTTTATTTTTAATTATAGCATTATATATTTGTCATTATAAATTATGTTACGGCACATGAAAAATGCCATAGTAAATCATATAATAACACAATTATAGTGTTATTAAAACATTTTAATATAGCGAAACATAAATGCTATAATATCTCTGATTTTTATAGCACACGAAAATACGCTACGATAGAAGGAGGGTCTACCATAGCTGCGGCTGTCACGGCGTTCTTCGAAACGCTATGAAAACCTTATAGTAGCGTTTCTCGGGTGCTACCAATACCAATATTTCTTGTAGTGTAGACCTGAAAAGACTCTAAAACACATCCTAGACACACATAACATACTCCAAATAAGGCCTCTAACATGCTCTAAAGTTAAAAATATTAGGCCTATCAACTCCCCCAGACTTAACATTTTGCTTGTCCTCAAGCAAAACAAGGGTAAACCTATGAAAGAGGTTTGAAAACACAAGGACTCACAAAATCTCTAGTTTATCATTATCACATTTACTATGTCACAACCACATCAAACAAGTGTCAATCTTAGAAAAACTTTATATATATATATATATCTTATCCTAGTATAGCAACCAAATTCATTCTTCCAACAACTTAGCAAATACTAGTATTACTCACCCCTCTACTAAACTTATTTCTTGCATAAAATAAAAGTGCAAGTCTTACCTTGGGACTATCGATTAGAGGACACATGAACTCTTACCCTTGCAATTATCTGAATACACATGCAGTCTTCTCTGATCCCTTTCTTTCCTCTTTCTCTCTTCTCTGAATCTGTTTTTTTTAGAAGTCCAATGAATCAATGATAGTGATACATTCCATCTTCTTCATCTTTTTTTTTTCTCTCTTTTATCTTTTATTTTTGACAAGGTGTAAGCGAATAGTGGGATCACATGTAATTTACCTATCTCTCACTTCCATAATGTCTTATCATTCCTTTTTGAATTAGAATAATGGGGTCATAGGTAATTTACCTACCCCTCTACATATTTCAGGAAATTATCTCAATCTTGTGTATAGTTTTTTATATATGCCGAAGAGAGAGTGAGAAGAGAATCAGAAGCACACAAACTTTTTACCTTCTCGACTTGCAAGAGGAATCCAATCCAATGTATGCTAAACCCCAAAGCAAGCAAATAATTCAAATTGGGTTGGAGGTTAGCTTCGGTTCCTTCAAAAATTCTAAGGAAGTGCGATATAATGGTAGGATGATCCACTTTGGTATCTCTAGTAATCTCTGCAATCAACACATCTAGAATGGTGTTATAGACTGGTTAGATAATAAGTACAAAATTTAAACTGATCATAATCCCTTTCTTGACTCAATAAAATCCAATAAACCACATAATAATAAAACTCAAAATAGAAAGCAATATCAGTAAACTCCCCAGACTTAAATAACATTGTCTCCTATGTTATCACATCTCGTTTAAGTGGGAAAAAATTATATCATAAGTAAATAGCTTAATGAGTGTTGACCGATGGTAGGTTTTTTTCGTTGACCGATGGTGGTGTGATGGTGTCGACCGATGGTGGATCTCGAACTTCCTTTTATCTAATTTTTTTTGCATATAACCTGCAATAAATCAACAAAATCCAAAATTAGTAATAAATAAATAAAAACAAAATTAAAACTTACTAAAGAGTGGATTTCACCCCCCACTCAAGGCTTGGTTATAGTCATTAGCTTGACGTTTAGCACTTTTTGGACTAAGTTGGGTGTAGAGTATCATTTGTTTGAAAACAAGTGTCCACATCTTCTTTGCTCATCCGAAATTAGGTACCAATGAAGCTTCTTAATTATTGCTTCATCACCTCTGGTTCTTTGGATGTCCATGTTCTCCTTGCTGATCTCAATATGACTCATTCTTTCCTCGAGGTTGTCAATGCGTTTGTGTACCAGCCAATCCTGCTATCAGTAGGTATGGATATGTCATCCAATCTCCTGGATATATCTTCCAATCTCCTGGAGATATCTTCCATCATCATGTCTTGAGATTCATATACTCCCTCAAGTTTATCTTCTAGCAGCATCTCAATTACCAGCACTGTCTAAATAGTCCTCGTGAAATGTCGATTGATGGTTGAGCACGTCCATTGATCGATGGTGCTTCTTCTGCTCCATTCTCGTGTTGTCTCTGAAATATCTGATGAGTAGAGTCCATCTTTTGCTTCATCTCCTCCATGCATGTGGTTAACCAACTAATATTGTTGTTGAATGGGTAATAGATATCATCAATCCTCTTGTATTAGTCATCCATTAACATCTCATGTTCTTTGTAAATTCCTTGTACCATGTCATCGACTTCTGCTCTGTTGTAGTAGTCAGTTGATTGCCTGGTCTCCTCAAAATTCTTTGCATACTCTGGCAAACAAAGACAAGTGTGTCCAATGATGGCTTCTCTCTGAAGAATATCTTTGATGTCTTCCTTTGACACATTAGTGATTCTGCCATCTATGGCTCGTGCATTGCCATATTTGTCTTGTAGACGCCATACTCATCTCTTTCTTCCCCATAATCAAAGTTCTCTGGATCAAACATTTCAGGTTCTGATCTGTAACCGGAAAAGTCCTCTTAGGGTGAGTGTCGATCGATAGCAGCAGTGTTGCGCTGATCGATGCTTTGGTGTTATCTACAGGGTTGTCATGTTGGTGTTGTCTGAAAGGATTTACTGATCCATTGGCCATTGCGAGTATGTCTGCTACATCCTTCTTAGGTACATTGAGAATTCGTCCATCCATTGCCGTGAATATCCTTCTGGATCCCTCATAATTCCAAACTCATCTAGTCTGAGATAACCATAATCTTCATTGTATTCTTCCATATTAGCGTCGATCGATGGTATCGGGGTACCGTCTATCGATGTCACAATACATGTTTCATCGGATCCTCTAGAATTTCCAGCTTCCTCTAGTGCAAGAGCATGATACTCAATTGCTTCTTCTTCTTCAAGAGAAGAAGCGTCGTAATCTGGATTAGTCGTATCATGTCCAAGGTCAGGGTTCTCGTTGATCGATGTCAAAGGGTGGGTATCGATCGATTGTTGGATAACATCATCGATCAATTGTGTGGGCTGGGTGTCGATCAATGCTCCATCTTCCGACTTATTCTTTTGCTCGAAATTGCAGAAACACGTGGCAACAAGCCTGGTTCATGAAATAAATCAATGAGAGCAGTTTGGTTCTAGTTTGAACAGGTTCATAGTAATGATTTTGATCAATAAGGGATAGATACAACTTGTTTGTCTTCATGTCACATAGTGCTTCTACAGTAGTCATGAAAGCTCTTCCAAGTAACATGGATGAATTATGCTCCACTTGGACGACCAAGATATGAAAGTCTACAGGAATTAGGGCATCACTGATTTGCACTTGGAGGTCTTTGACTATGCCTCCTGAATTTACCTTAGAGCAATCCACAAAAGTGAATGAATTACTGGAAGGCTCCACCTTTAAGTTGAGCACCTCTGCTATGGTTCTTAGCATAATACTTACTGAAGAACCAGTGTCTTAGAGTGGGTGAGGGTAGTCATGTCCCTTGATGTTGTAGGGAACAACACAATTTCAAGGGTCGCTTCTCTTCTTCATCTTAACCCTATGATTTATCTTCTCCCTTAGATGAATTAACATTCTTTCAATGTCCTCATCAGTCTCCTTAGTTTCTCTGAAGAACGTCCACAATCTTTAAATGTAATAAGCTTCCTCGAATGGGGTTTATAAAGGGATTCTAAGGACTCTCTTGGTAAAGCTATCCATCTTTTTTTCATTAGCTTCCCATCTAAGATGCTTAGAGCATCTTTAGTGGTGTTAAACGATTGGGTTTCTCCAAAATTAATAAAATATTAGCTTTTGATTATGCAAATTTGTTTTATTTTCTTTTTAACAATTAACCATTTATAAATGGACATGTGTAAAAACGTTTCTCATGTTTTGGTCAAGAGTACCTTGCCAACGAATCGATTCTGACATAAAAAGTCTCTCTTTCCAACTTTTTCAATATTATATATATATTTAGTGGGAAGATACTTATTGAGGTACTGCCACTAAAGATGCCCTTAGGGACCTTCTTGTTTCTTCTAGTATGTCCATCCATAGCTTTCTGAATTACCGAAGGGACTGAATTATTTGTCTGTCTGAGTTTGTGTAGGGTGGGATTCGAGTTCCTATGAATATATATTAAGCTCATGTCTATGCTTGGCAACCGACATACTTCTGTTTCGATCGGCCGTCAACGGATGGTAGGATCCGACTGTCGATCGATGTATATCTCTTCGTACACCGATTCTTCAAGTATTGTCAATCGAAGGTTAGCTTCGGTTGTCGATCGATGGTCTTTCGAACAGGACAAGGGACACTCACAAATTTCTTCCTCCTAATGCCTAATTTGTTCCACAACTTGCCAAATATCATGATTAATGATAGCAGTGACGTGATGCTTCTCTCAATCCTCAATCTTTTTCTAGATCAAAGATGCTTGTCTCCTCACTGCCTCACTGGTCTGAACAACTTGATTCTCCAAATTCTTCACATGGGTGTTGAGAGCTTCAAATTTAGTGTTGAGGTTGGCGTAGACAACATCAATCTTTTCCTTGAAATCCACTGTCATCTTCTGTTGTCCTTCCAGAACCTTATCAGTTATGGTTTCAATCTTGTTCTCCTGGGTATATGATGGGGTGTTCTGATAATAAAAAGCTCCATAGGGTTTGTTGCTGTTGTAGGGTCTCTACTGTCGTGATCCTTAGTTGTAGTTACTCATCTGACCATTGCCATAAAAGTTTATTTTACTCTAGTTATATCTTTGGAATCCATTTACAACAAAGTTCACATCCTCTTCTTCTTTCTCATTGTCAAATCTTATAGCTTCTACACCTTCTGTGAAGCTAACTTGCTTCTTCAGAAACCTTTGAACATTGTCTAACTTAGCTTTTGCTTCTTCCATTTGATCCTTGGTAAGTGTAGGGGTCAATTTTCTCCTCTCATGATTACTGTTCTTGGTGGTGTTACTAGTTTACAAATTCTCTGTCAATATAGTAGCCTCTTCTGGAATCCTAGTGCAGAAGTTTTCCTCACTGGTTGTGTCCTAAAGCCATCGTGTATGACAACTCTCTACTTCTGAAGAAAGTGCTGAGAAGTTGCGCTTCATTGAATCCATGGTGTGAGCAGTTTCTTTGGTAGGATTTGAATCTGATCCAGAATATTCTGAAAAACTCTGCAAGCTCTTGTGTGAATGAAGCAATTCTACTCCACAAATCCTCAGCTTAAGCCAATATGAAACATCTCCAACAAGCGAATACTTGGAGAGTTTTCATATAATATTAACCTCAGGGACTCCATTAGCCTTGATAGCAGACACAAGATCCTCAAATTGCTCCAAATGATCCATAGGGTGCTCATGGGAATTTCCATAAAATGGTGTTTGCGCCACTAGTGTGAAATAGACTGGCTTCAGCTCAAAATCTTTCCTCTAGAAAGATATAGGATGAATAGCAGATTTGTTGGCGTAGAATTGATTTGGACGAATAATAGTCAACCAACGTTCTGGGTTGAGCAGCCTGAGTTTCAGCTACAGCAGCTTCTTCTGGTTCAGGGATTACACTACCCTGATCATCAATTTTCTGACATGTTGCATTACGCATATGACCTTCAAGGTCATACATGTCCCCTCTCTCATTCCTAATCACGATCAGCATTGCAACCATCTCCAATCAAGAATCACCGTCGATTGATGTCTCAGTACTGTGTCGATCGATGTCGGCAGATGAGCGTCAATCGATGAAGAATTGTTGGTGTCGATCGATGCTAGTCGTCTCTCCATGTGGATGCTATGTTCGCTTGCTACTAGGTCTGAGAAAATTAAGTCTTTTTCCTTGTTGCTTCTGGTATTGCTGGCATGCTACTAGGTCTGAGAAAATTAAGTCTTTTTCCTTGTTGCTTCTGGTATTGTTGGGCATGCACCTGAAAGACAAAAGAAAAAGATTTTTGTAAGTAAACTGGAATGAAAACCTAGACAAAACTTGCAAAACAAATCTAATGGCGATCCTTGCTCTCCGGTAAAAGCGCCAAATTTGATATATGCTCAAATTACCCTAGAACTACTGGTTATCTCTCAAATAAGAGGTTCAACTATAGTACTTAGGGATCGAATCCATAGAGAGCAAGGGGACACAATAGATTTGATAATCAACTTAGTTATGCTAGTGAATTAAATAAACTTTAGTAACTAGTAAATAAGAAATGAGTTGGTTTGTAAACAACTAAGGAAAATAGCTAGATCTAGGGTTTTCAGGTAGTGAATTATATTGTATTATAGCCAAAGGGTTTTCAATCATAGAACACAAATTTCATAAGTAAAGATATAATTTATATCTATCTAAGGCTAAGCTCAAAGTCTACAACTTTCGTATGAAAATTCAGAAGAATCACCGTCGATCGATGGTATGCAAACGACATTGGTCGATTTTCTTAGTCAAGCATTAAACGATCAGATTTGATATGTTCACTTAGATTTACTAGACTAATCTTTCGATTATCCCTAGAAACTTAAGCTCAACATAATTTGTTCAGGTAACTATCATACTCTCGCAGTATCAATTATTCTAATATGAAGGTTCTAGTTAGCTACTCAAGAACATAAGCAATAAGCACAATTGTGATGATAGATTTAATAATCACCCTAGCAATTTTATTGTTTGGCTAATCCGTCAAAACAATTAATAAACCTTGAATCTAACAAGAGAACTACTCAGTCATAGCTAAGCATAACATAATCATAAACATAAAATAATGCAAATATTAGGGATAGAATATTGGGGTTCCAATACAAAAATTGAAAGAAATCTTGATCTTCTCCCCTAAAACTACTATGTTTGCTATGAAAATCACTAAATTGTAAAAGAGCTCTCGTTGTATAAAACACCAGCAAAAGATAATATAAACTAGGTAAAACTCGTCTAGGGGAAATCTCGTATTCTTGTGACTTGAGCTTTAAGTCGAGTGCATCCTCGATCGACGCCTTGCTATGTCTCAACTCCTACTATTCTGATCTTGACCAGCTACGAGGTTCCTCTCTCTCTCTCTCTCTCTCTCTCTCTAAGCTCCAGAAAGCCTCATAATCTCTACAATGGTCTAAAATGTACTTAACTTGAAAAGACTCTGAAACACTTCCTAGACACTCATAATATGCTCCAAATAGGACCTTTAACATGGTCTAAAAGTGGTACATATGATGACTTATCAATAACCTATTCTTTTGCCAGACTATTCTCAAGATATTGAAGGAATATGAGGCAGTGTCTGGTCAGTTGATAAATTTCCAGGAATCTTCAATTCAATTTGGTCATAAGTTCGAAGAACCCTTTCAACAAGAGCTTCGAGACATTTTAGGGATCCAAAATATAGGTGGGATGGGTTCATATATGGAAATGCCAGAAATCTTGGGGGTTCAAAGACTCATATTTTTTGTTTTATGCCAGAACATCTAAGCAATAGATTTAACATATGGGCATTTAAATTTCTCACAAAGAGGGAAAGGAGATGTTTATTAAGTCAGTGGTTACTTCTTTACCAAATCATGTAATGTCTTGTTACCCCCTACCAAAGGTTGTTATGAAGAAATTAAAGAGTGCGGTGGCACAATTTTGGTGGAGTTGAGGGGGAAATATTAAAGGTATGTATTGGAAATCATGGGAAAATTATGTCACCACAAGGATGAAGAAGTTTTAGGTTTTAAATATCTCACGATTCAAATACGACAATGCTGGGAAAGCAATTTTGGCGTTTGATATAGAAGCCAAACACTGTAATCTCTCGAGGGTTTAAAGGCCGGTATTTCCGGAAGGCAACACCTCTAAAAATGATTAGATCTTACTCTATGTCATATGGATGGCACATTATGGATCATCTATTTCAGTATGGAATGATCTTTGGCTCTTAACCACTCACTCGAGACCAGCAAACAGTAATCAACTCAACCTTTACCCTGATCTTATAGTGGACTCTCTCATCAATACAACATCAAGGACATGGAATCTACATGCAAGTTAAACTTTGGTTGATCCACATGATGAAAATATTATCGAGAGCATACCATTAAGTCAGATTCAGATGGTCGATCAGGATGAATCGCATTTCACGAAGAATCGGAAATATACGGTAAAGTTATCAAGTGGAACGTGTAAATTCAGACAGAGAAAAGATGCTGCCAAAGTATGTACCCGCTTTCAATCCTCTAAAGGCTCATTCCTTGAAAATAAGATGCCCATCGAAGATAAAATATTTTGTGGCAAATAGTGTCAGTTGTATATCGGTAAGGAAAATTTTGCGAGTAAGAGGGATACAAGGGGATATTCAGTGTGCTAAATGTGGGGCGGCCGAGGAATCAATCAATCATGTGTTGTTTGTATGCTCTCCAATGGTCCAAGTTTGGGATTTCTCAAAGATTCCATCGAATCCAGACATTTTAATGACTCCTTCACGTTTCGTCAATATGGATCATCTGTATTAGGGTTTCCCCACACATAGATAATCATTAATTTGCATTGATTTTATGTTATCTCTAGAAAGGACGAAGTAACAAGGTTTTTAGCAACATATATCTTGATCCTCAGGACTCTCTTAAATTGGTAGAAAAAGAATCAGTACTTTCGAATGAGGCACATTCATCGATTACACAAAGGGTCACTCAATCTAGGGACGCGGAGGTGACAAGTTTACCTTCCATTCCGAGTTGATGGTGTTTTGCAGATGAGTCATGGAAAGATCAGGATCCTCACACGGGCCAGGGCTGGTATAATACTTTATAAGGTTTTGATGAACTTATGGGGCAAGAATTACAAGAGCTAGCCTTTTTCACCCTTACATTCAGAAATATAAGCATTCATTTGGGCAATAAAATGTATGAAGAATTTACGACAATATCATGTCACTTTTGCAACAAAATATTCTCAATTGGTGAAGATGGTTTTAACATCAGAAGAATGGTCTGCTTTTGCAACTTATTTGGAAGACATCAAAATATTACGAGGAAGCTTCAATTAATCAAAGTTCATTCACATACCCCGAACACAAAATACAAGGGCAGACAGTCTTGGGCGAAGTGCCAGGAAACAATCGTGTTTTGTCGTTCATATGAATGTGAAGTTACCAGTTAGATTGCAGAGTGTTAGTTGAGTCTGTTTATGTTGATAAAAAAAAGAAGCGAAACTGAACCCGATCCGAACCGAAATATTTCTAGAATCCGAATACATCTAAATTAGATTTATATACTTAAATATATACATTATTTTTATAATAATATAAAAATATAACAATTCTCTCAAATGATCATAAAATAGGTTATTTCACCCAAATAGCCTACAAGAAAGAAAATGATCAAAAGAGGTTTTATTAAAAAAGTGAAAATCTCTTATACCCTTACTTTATAGATATTTAAATGGGTAAATCTCTCAAATAAACATTTTTAAAGTTTTTATCACAAAATTAGACTTCAAAGAAAAATGACCAAAATAGACCTTTTTATTTTTCAAAAATGAATTTTTTTTTTTACTTTTTTTTTTAATTTTAAGTCTTATCTCCAATACCCCACCCCATAACTCTAAACACTATGTCTAGATTAGTTAACCCAATGAGTATAAATGTATATTCACACTCTTAATAAAGATTATTTTGCTCATTTTTTCTTAAACGCTATTTTGATGACATAAACCTTTTTAGGTCTATCGGTACTTCTCTATTTAAATATACATAATTATTAAAATAATAAATAAAAATAATAATTATTATTATTTTCGATAATACCTTTTTGAATTCAAACTTTTTTTTTATTTTCTTCAAATTCATTTTTCAATTTTTTTTTCAAAATTTTATTTTGCAATCTGAAAATTTGTTTTTGAAACTATTTTTCAAAATTTTATTTTTATTTTTAGATTTATTAATGTTTTTTTTTTAAATCTTAAACCTCAACTTCCAAAACCTTACTCCTCAAATCTAAACCATAAGTTTATATTAGTTAACTATATGTGTAACTGTATATTTACCTGTTTAATAAAATATTTCGGTCATTTTGTCCCTTGTGTACCATATTTGTGATAAAAAAAATTGGGATCATCCTAAATAACTTCTCTAATAAATTAAATATGATATTTTGAAGTTTTTTCAAAATAATTAAAAATATATACAAATAGTCAAAAATAAATATTCAAAATAGTTAAACAAAACTCAAAACATTTAAGGGAAATTTTCAAAAATACCACTTTCCTTGTACCACTTTTCATTTTTACATTCTTTAAAAAGACATTTTCAAAAATATCACTTTTTTAAGGGGCAAATTTTTTTAAAATTAATTAGAATCCTAAATTTTAAATTCCTAAACCCTACCCCCACCATACACCACCCCTTAACTCTAAACCCTAAGTATTAGATTAATTAACCCAAAGGTTATAAGTGTGTTTTTTCCTCTTAAAAACAAGGGTAAAAATGATTAAGGTATTTTTGAAAAGTGGTATAAAGAAAGTAGTATTTTTGGCAATTTCCCAACATTTAAAACACTTAAAATATCTATTAATTATCCATCCAAATATTCAAATTCATGCTAAGTTTAGTGATTCTAACATACATTATTGAAAATTATATTTTATATATTATTTTTACTTTTTAATTTTGAGAAATTTAAAATATATATAAATTTTAAAATTCATTAAAATTTAAATGAATTACTTGAACCCGATCGAAACCAAAATTTGTACAGGGATTAGAATTTTAACTCTGAACATTCCATACCGGGATAAATATGAATCAAACTCGGATGGGTATCTGAATATCTATTCCTAGCGTTTATAGCAAAACCATTGATGCTTGTTCGCTTCTTCCCGTAAGCCAAACTCTGATTCAAAAAAAAAAAAAAAAAACACGACCCACCCTCCTTACCAATAGAGCTCACGCTTTGTCTCCAAACTTTTAATGGAAGACTTATGGCCACCATAGAAGGTTGAAAACGCCTAAGAATAATAATTACTTTCTATAATGAAAGAGGAGAGTCGAGATTTGGTGTCGCGAGAAGAGAAGAGGTTCAAATGTTGGAGCATCAATGTGAATTGATGTCAGTAACTACCCGGACCATTTGTCTAAACCGACACTTGGTGTCGCGAGAGGAGATAGTAATTAGAAACAAGGGTACACATGTCTTTTGAGTCTCTATATTTTTTTAAATTAATATTTTAATTTCATCCAGCGAAAGAGAGGAGAGGAAAAAAGATGGGTGCTCGGCTCCCAGATCGGAATTGATCACTCGCCACTAAATCAAATCAGATCTGAGCTCCGGTTGGGTTTAGGGTTCCAATCACTCCTCACCTCGCCGCGCGCTTCTCAGTATGAATAGGAGAAGAGGGTTAGAGTTCCGAAGAGCGGGAGGGCGGAGGAAGATCTCGAACGTCGTATGGTGGGTTCTCTCTGCCATCGTGGTCACCCTCTTCATCCTCATTCTCTCCAAAGCTACTCAAATCGAACCAAGACCCTCCATTCCCGAGGTTATATCTCTTATTCTCTTCTTCCCTCTTCTTCTTCTTACATTAGTTTAAATTTAGAACCTTTCTTCTTGTTACCAGCGGAGATACCGTCATGAAAAGCTTGTAGAAGGCATGAACATGACTGAAGAAATGTTGAGCCCGACCTCCTTTGCTCGCCAAGTTAACGACCAGATTGCTCTAGCGAAAGCCTTTGTTGTCATTGCCAAAGAAAGTAAGAACCTTCAGTTCGCTTGGGACCTTAGTGCTCAGATCCGCAACTCTCAGCTGCTTCTCTCCGCTGCTGCTGCTTCCAGACGTCCTTTAACGGTGCTTGACTCTGAACCCACTATCCGCGACATGGCTGTCTTGCTTTACCAAGCTCAGCAGCTTCATTACGACAGTGCCACTATGATCATGAGGCTCAAGGCTACTATTCAGTCTTTGGAAGGCCAGATGAGTTCTGTCACTGAGAAGAGTGCTAAGTATGCTCAGATTGCTGCTGAGGAAGTGCCCAAGAGTCTCTACTGCCTTGGTGTTCGACTCACTACCGAGTGGTTTCAGAACTCTGAGTTACAGGGCAAGCTCACGGAGAGAAGCTATGCTGTGGCTTCTAAGCTCACCGATAACAGTCTCTACCATTTCTGTGTCTTCTCTGATAACATTGTTGCTACTTCAGTTGTGGTGAATTCCACTGCTCTCAACTCCAAGTCCCCTGAGAAAGTCGTCTTTCATCTTGTCACTAACGAGATCAACTATGCTGCGATGAAGTCATGGTTTGCTATGAACATGGACAACCTCAGAGGTGTCACTGTTGAGGTTCAGAAGTTTGAGGATTTCAAATGGCTTAATGCTTCTTACGTCCCTGTACTCAAGCAGCTCCAAGACTCTGATACCCAAAGCTACTATTTCTCTGGACACAACGACGATGGACGCACGCCAATCAAGTTCAGAAACCCCAAGTATCTCTCCATGCTCAATCATCTCAGGTTTTACATCCCTGAAGTGTTTCCTGCCCTGAAGAAGATGGTCTTTCTTGATGATGACGTTGTAGTACAGAAGGACCTTTCTGCTCTTTTCTCAATCGATTTGAACAGAAACGTGAATGGGGCTGTTGAGACATGCATGGAGACGTTCCACCGGTACCACAAGTACTTGAACTATTCCCATCCACTAATTCGCTCCCACTTCGATCCAGATGCGTGCGGGTGGGCCTTTGGGATGAACGTCTTTGATTTAGTTGAGTGGAGGAAGAGGAACGTGACCGGGATATACCACTACTGGCAAGAAAAGAACGTCGACCGGACTTTGTGGAAACTTGGGACACTGCCTCCAGGGCTTCTGACATTTTACGGGTTAACTGAGGCACTTGAGGCATCGTGGCATGTCCTGGGATTGGGATACGCCAATGTGGATGCTCGTGTGATAGACAAGGGAGCTGTTCTTCACTTCAATGGAAACTTAAAGCCGTGGTTGAAGATCGGGATGGAGAAGTACAAACCTTTGTGGGAGAAGTACGTTGATTACAGTCACCCTTTTATGCAACAATGCAATTTTCATTGATATCTTAATAGTTTGTCATCTTCTAGACAGCCATATCTTCCACATTTGGTTACAGAGACACTTGGCAGTGTTTTGTATGCTCAGACACCAATCACTTAATATACCACTCTGCTCTTTGATCCACCTTCATCGAGCTCTATTATTGAACTTGAAACAATTGTGGTGGTGAAATAGTGATCTCTCTCTCTTTTTTTTTTAAAAGTTGTAGATTGTATAATGAAGAAATAATATTCTTTGAGTATCTTTCGTTTAAAGCAATTCCTGGGCCTTTTTCTAGAGGTTGCATGAAACACACCAATATATTGAAAAATTAAGTAAAGATCGATCTAAATTTTGAATATAGAAAGGAACAAACATTACCATTTTTTTTAATGAAACACAAAACTAAAAAATGGAAATTTCTTTTGTCTACAATAGGAATATATTTATAAAACTATCTAAATATTACCCAAATTTAAAACACTTTTTTGGATGGTCTTTATAGTCTTCCACTATGGTACATACAATCAATCTTACGTGTCGCAAAAGAAGATATGATGAGTATACAAAATTATTGAGTGAGAACGATCAAAATCATTCACATGCAACTCAATAACCAATCAATCAATTTCCATTTTCATTTTAACAATCTAGTAAATCCATTCTACCACCGTTTCCATGGTTCGTTTCTTAGTCGTATTCTTATTACTTAGCCACTTACATGCATTCAAAATTGACAACCTAGCATCTAGTTCTATCATTCTTTTACTTAAGCATATTCTAACGTTTCGACCGGAAGGTCCATCAACCTGCGGCGGTGGCCAAACTTGCGGCTGAAGCCAAACCTACGGCCGAAGCCAAACCTACGGTCGTAGCCAAACATATGGCCTAAGTCAAACATGCAACCCGTCATTCCATTATGGCCCATAGCCAAACTGGCGGCCGAAGCCAAACCTGCAACCGAAATGTCCATAACGGCTGAAACCAACATACACAGTCCGAAGCCAAAACATACTTTACTTATTTAATTCAATTTCTTAATTATGTACTTTCCTTATTTAAGTTCATTCGTCTATTGCCCGTTCTTTTCTTAATTAATCTCACTATTAATTAATTTCTATAATATTTTCCAATTAACATATCAACTCTTTTCAAGATCAACTATATGTTCATTTGTATAAGCATATCAACTTAACACAATATCATCACATACAATCTAACATGCACTTATCCTAAGAACATGTAGAACGTTCTTTGATCCTTGAGAACCATCTCGAAGAATGAAGAACGAGCTTTCCATAGATAATTTCCCTAACGCACAATCTTCATCATAACAAACCAACTAGGACCTAAATATAAATCATTAAGTTTCTATGTATCACGCCCTCACCTTCGCTGAATCTTTAGGATTCAAAGACTCTAAACTTCCTTAGCGATTTGTGGAGAAGAATTCTTTAGCTCATCCTCGTTCGATCCCTTTTCTCAAACTTCTCTCTCTACCAACTCGTTCGATCCCTTTTCTCAAACTTCTCTCTCTACCAACTCGTTCCTGCTCTGACTTCTCTCTAAACTCAGTTTTCTTGGTTGTGTGTAGAGAGGAGAGTTAAATGTCTCTTTTTATACTACTTTTTGGACTCGTGTGTCCTCTGCATCATCACCCTTGAAGTTCTTATATACTCCTCCAGAGGCGGTTTTCTCTTTTCCCTTCCCCCTTGGTTGAATTTATCGATTCGCGGAAATATTCTTTTTTTTTCCTCGATCTTCATGATTATCTTCGGAAACTTAGCATTTATCCTTCGATCTTGACATTTATCTTTTGAACTTAACATTTATCTCTTCTTGAAAAATAAAAGATAAACTGTCACAAAGTTTGGGCTCGATTTCAGATAAAATCGCGAGTGGGCCTTTAGCCGAGCATTAGACCTCATCGGGCAGTTTTCTGACTTAGGTGTTTCTACGATTTTATTGAAAGAGCATTGCTAAGACGACGTCGTCCGAGAGTTAGGATCTTTCGTATAGGGCGTATGCCTCTAGGTGTTTAGTTAATTGTTACCGTCTCATACGATTGATCTGATCCTTTCTCGAGAAAACGAGTTCTTTTGGAAAAGTTTCAATGTCAATCCCGATCGAGACGGAACAAAGATAAGTTCGATCAAGCATCGAAATAGGGAGTTAACGAGGACGAGGTGAAAATGGATAGATTGATCTGACTTGCCAAACGAGTTAGCCGGATTGCTCGTGCCACCTAACTCGCCTGGTCGGCGAGTTGGTCGTGCCATGCCATCGAACTCGCCTGTTTGGCGAGTTGGTCGTGTCGTGCCGTCAAAATCGCTCGTACGGCGAGTTGGACTTTTCCAACTCTCCATACGGGCGAGTTGGTCGGTCCGTGCCATCCAACTCACCGAACGGGCGAGTTGGTCGGCCCATATGGCTTGATTTGACTGTTCGAGAAGCTCGAGGTCTTGCTCAACCATCTTCTCCGTTTGTGGAGTTAGATGATCGAGGTTGCTATTTGTTTCATCGTATTGTCATTCGGGGATACATTTACTTGCAGTCTTTGGACAAACTCTTCCTGACGACTTATTTGTGCAGACCGCTTCTTTATGGTCAGTCGAGATTTGACTTTGATTTTTCATGTTCCCCTTTTTCCGAGACATTATCTCTTTCTTGCACAAAGAACTTATTTTCCCGGTAGGTTTCCGACGGTGATTATGTTGTAACCAATTTTGACCCCAATAGGTAGCCCCCAGCTCGTCAGAACTGTGATGTTCTTGTGAGCGTTTTTAAGCATATTGGTTGAATTAGGCGGAATCGACGTCTGAAGCCTGGAGGTGAAATAGTGAATCCTTTCTTATATAATTATGTGGAGTGGTTTTACAAATTATTCACATGCACATTTCCACAAACTTTTTTAAGAATCAAAAAATTTTCCCCTCTCTTTCACTCTTTTGGTAAAAAAGTTATGTCTTCGAGAAGAAAGGTTTCCTTAAAGTCTTGTGATGACCGTTCAGTGCCCGATGGTTCCAGCTCGCAATGCAATGATGATGTGTCAAAGGTGGAATTCTCGGCTCACTCGGTCAATCTTGAAGAAGCCAAGGCGTACTGGGCAGCCAGGGGAGACGTGGGACCCCCCATACCTGGTACGTGGGCCCTTCCTCGGTTTCATGCCAACCCCGTAGAGGGTTGTCCAAGAAAAAACTGTTTGAATGGGCTGGATACCATCTGGAGTGATTTCCGAGTTCTTGAATCAGTCGAGTTTCGTCTTTTGGAGGCTGGAGAGGTCACTGAGTTTCCGCTTGAGGGTTACTTTACGTGTTACGAGGTGTACCTGACGCAATTTCACTTGTGATATACTATTCTTGAGGTCATAGCGCAACTTCTCGATTGTTCCAAGATATCGATTAGTCAAATAAACTTGTGTGGTTTGTAGCATATTGTCGAGATTCTCCTGCTGAGTTACGATTTGGGTATAACCCTCAAAGCCAACCATCTCGATGCTTTGCTTAAACCAGTTGGGAAGTCATCCATAATTCATTTGAGGCCACGGTCAGGGATGACGATCATATGGGACTTTGTGTCGAACTATCATGAATGGCGGAAGCACTTCTTTTTCGTCCGCGTTGACGATGCGTTTGTAGAAGCAAACAACCTCTCTGTCTTTAGGACTACATGGGGTCTGAATGGTATCTTTGGTCAAGTGTAGGCCCTTTTCTCTTTTCCTTTTTTTTGTTTCGGTGAAGTTTGATTTCTAATACGTTTTGTTTACATTTCATTTTCAGAGACAAATCCCCCCCCCCGAGACCGGACGGTCTGGTTACCATCCGAGAGTTGCTTCGCGGTCGCCCGTGTTTTTGGGCTACGTTTAACCCAAAAAGGGTCAGTCATGCTGTTGCTCTCCACCGTTATCGATACCAGCCAGATATGCCGGTTGAGGAAGGATCGGAGGCGTCCATGGACGGATTTGTTCCTTGCGTGGTTCGCACGAGAGAAGAAAGGCTGAAGACTCGGAAGGATAAACACATCGTTGTCGAGGATGAAATGGCTAACGAGTGGTGCTCCTCCAATAATATACAAAGAGATTACCTAAATAGTCAGGTAGGCGGGAGTAGCAGTGAACGAGATGATCTTGATGAGATGCTTGGTTTTGATTATCCTCCCGGCGCAGGTGGATCTTGCAAGGCCCCGGAGTTTACCCAAGCATTACGGATGGTCAACGGGGTATGCTTTTATTATCCTTTTTCAAAGGCGAACTTTTTTCTTGACTTCGAGATATTTTGCAGGGTCTCCTTATGATGAACCGAGATCTTGACGTGAGCTGCTAGTAGGCACGCATGGCTCAGTTCAGGGCTGAGACAGCCAATAATGAGATCGCTTTTTATAGAGATGAGTTGGAAAGTTCCCGTCGTCGTGAGAGGGAGTCGGTCGCGACGGAGGTTCATCGTGCCGATAGGCGAGGGAAGAGAGAAATGGCCAAGGTCATGTAAACCCGTAGCAAAAAGTTTTTGTATGAGTTTGAGGAGCTTATGAAGGGTTACAAGGACTACGTGGATTATCGCGAGTGCCGCGGTGCCGTGGGCGGGCTATACCTCACGCAGGCTCCTGATTATTCGTTCGGCACCAAATGTGCGAGGCAGACCGGGCGCATGAACGAGAGGGATATGGACTTTGCGATTCCTCAGATCGAGGAGAGGATTTGGGAACAATGGTACCGGATTCCTGTTTCTCCCGACAAGGTGGAGGCCGAGGCATGGAATGCCAACGAGACATGCCAGGTAAAGTAGCCGATGGCTCCTTTGGATTTCAACGACTATTCGCTCGGTAGATCAATGACCGGGCGCTTTGATTTTGATTAATAATTGCAAGGTCGCGACTAATTTCAAGAATTCTCTCTTCTGAATTATTGTACGTTTCTGTTTCGTTTGTTTGTCGACCGAATATGGTCGTATGTAGCGGGACTTGAATCCCTATCTTTTATTAACTCTTTATTCAAACAGTGCTTGTTATGATAAGTGGGTGTTTTTTAGAAAGATGTTTGGGATTCGTTTAGTGTAGAAAGAAAACTTGAGTTGTCATCTCAACTTCCTCCCTTTTTGGCGGATCATCTTATTCTTGTTCGTGCGAGATGTTCGAGGAGTTTTCGAAGTTTCAGGAACGTTTAGATATGGACGAAGATACATGCTTTTAGGATCTCGTATCTTTTTGATATCATGCCTTGAGACGTTAGAGACCAGTGTGATGGGTTTAGGGTAAGACCTAGGTTTACTTTTGGTTCAAGACTTTGCGATGACTAAACGTCTTTTGTTTTGCATGTTTTGATTTTAACCTGACTCTGTTCCGATTTAAAGTACACAATAGGTTCTCGGCTTATATAACTTGTCTGGGCGGAGTCAAGCATCTCTTCAGGGACAATTTTTAAGTCTCCCGAAAGTGCTGACCAAAATTTCGGATTTCTTTAATAGCGCACTGTTTATCCTAGTTAGATGTGAGAGGATCTATCCTTAGGCTGGGCCTGGGTGCATTTGCTTAAGAAGGCTAAAGTGCTCAGCGGGGCCAATTGCCGAGTGTTTTGTAGTTACGAATGGACTAGGGGTGTATTCTCGAACATTCAGGCGACGTCTCGCCTATATTTTTTTCAAAAACTCACTTTGCGTAAGTAACGCTTTGAGCATATGGAACCAGGATCTCGTGCTTTAGTCGGGAATCAATGATTCGTCTGAGATAAGATGGTGTAGAGTAGATCCATTTCGTGGCAGAATGATTTTTCGCGAGTTTCCATTTCTGGGATGGTACGCTAATCGTTTTGCGCGTGTATGGATGTATAACATATTGTTTCTTTGCGGGATGATATACAATTTACGACTTTATAAAGAAGTCTTTATTGTCGAAAAAGTTTTGAAAATCTTGAGTACAATGCAAAAAAAATTATTCCTGAATGTGCGAATATACGATTGTTTGTATATGTATCCACTCCCCCCCTTTTCAAAGAGGGGGATAGCTGAACTCGTCTTTTGACAATCTGCGTACGTACCTCGTTCGATGATCAAGCCATCTCGTAGTTATGTTTGTTTGGGCGAGTCTGGTTACTCGGCCGTTGTATTTGTGTCTACTGTGTCAGTTGCTGAGTCGACATCTTCTGTTGGACTTGTCTTCTTCGATGGAATGGATGCGTCGGGCAATGGAACTGGTTGTTCGCTGGCCGTTGCTAGAATCGACGGTTCTGGGTCGTCCTTGCCCGAAGTACTTTTGGCTGATGCCTGGGCTATCCTCGGGCGCTTGGCCTTTGTCATCACGGTGTTCGTGATTTGTCTTAGCTTGTGCTCTTCCAGGAAGCAGCGTCTCAACTTCCTCTGGCAGCCCCAGATTACGGCAATCCCGTTGTGAGTTGGGAACTTAATGCCTAAGTGATAAATCGATGGGACTGTCTTCTTGGCGTTTAGCCAAGGCGTACCCATGATGACGTTGTAGATGGATGGGTGGTCGACGACCGAAAAAATCTACGATCTTGGTGACTTCTTTTGCCGCAACGGATAATTTGATAGATCTGAGTGTCATTGATGTCGTGCCAGAGAAACCGGTTTGCGGTTTAGGCGACAATACAACTTTGCCTAACTCAATGTTCATCCGTTTGAGAGTTTCATGAAAGATGACGTTGACTGTGCTTCTGGTATCGATGAGAACCCTAGCGACCTCAAGATCTCTTATTACGAGATCGATTACGAGTGGATCACAGTGTGGCTGATCGATTCCCTCGGCCTCTTCTTCATCGAAAGTGATTGCTCCTTTGGATGTCAACGACTATTCGCTCGGTAGATCGATGACCGGGTGCTTTGATTTTGATGAGTAATTGCGAGGTCGCGACTAATTTAAAGAATGCTCTCTTCTAAATTATTGTACATTTATGTTTCATTTGTTTGTCAGCCGAATATGGTTGTATGTAGCGGGACTTGAATCCCTATCTTTTATTAACTCTTTATTCGAACAGTGCTTGTTATGATAAGTGGGTGTTTTGTAGAAAGATTTTGGGATTCATTTAGTGTAGAAAGAAAACTCGAGTTCTCATCTCAACTTCCTCCCTTTTTTTGCGGATCATCTTATTCTTGTTCGTGCGAGATGTTCGAGGAGTTTTCGAAGTTTTGGGAACGTTTAGATATGGACAAAGATACATTCTCTTAGGATCTCGTATCTTTTTGATATCATGCCTTGAGACGTTAGAGACCAGTGTGATGGGTTTAGGAAAAGACCTAGGTTTACTTTCGGTTCAAGGCTTTGCGATGACTAATCAGCTTTTGTTTTGCCTGTTTTGATTTTAATCTGACTCCATTCCGATTTAAAGTCCCCGATAGGTTCTCGGCTTATATGACTTGTCTGGTCGGAGTCGAGCATCTCTTCAGGGATAATTTTTAAGTCTCCCGAAAGTGCTGACCAAAATTTCAGATTTCTTTTATAGCCCGTTGTTTATCCTAGTCGGATGTGAGAGGATCTGTTCTTAGGCTCGACCTGGGTGCGTCTGTTTAAGACGGCTAAAGTGCTCGGCAGGGCCAAATGCTGAGTGTTTTGTAGTTGCGAATGGACTGGGGATGTATTCTCAAAAATTCAGATGACATCTCGCCTATTTTTTTTAAGAAACTCACTTTGCGTAAGTAACGCTTTGAGCATATGAAACTAGGATCTCGTGCTTTGGTCGGGAATCGATTATTCGATCGAGATAAGATGGTGTAGAGTTTATCCGTTTCGAGGCAGAACGATTTTCACGAGTTTCCGTTTCTAGGATGGTGCGATAATTGTTTTGCTCGTGTATGGATGTATAACATAGTGTTTCTTTGCGGGATGATTTACTATTTACAAATTTATAAAGAAGTCTTTATTGTCAAAAAAGTTTTGAAAATCTCGAGTACAGTGCAAAAAAATTTATTCCTGAATGTGGGAATATACTAGTGTTCGTATATGTACCCACTCCCCCCTCTTTTTAGAGAGGGGGATAGCTGAACTCGTCTTTTGACGATCTACCTACGTACTTATTTCGAGGATCAAGCCATCTCGTAGTTTTGTTTGTTTGGGAGATTCTGTTTACTCGACCGTTGTGTTTGTGTCTACTGCGTTAGTTGCTGAGTCGACGTTTTCTGTTGGACTTGTCTTCTTCGATGGAATGGATGCGTCGGACACTGGAACTGGTTGTTCTCTGGCCGTTGCTAGAATCGACAGTTCTGGGTCGTCCTTGCCTGAAGTACTTTCGGCTGACGCCTGGGCTATCCTCGTGCGCTTGTCCTTTGTCATCGCGGTGTTCGTGATTTGTCTTAGCTTGTGCTCTGCCAGGAAGCAGCGTCTCGACTTCTTCTGGCAGCCCCAAATTTTGGCAATCCCGTTGTGAGTTGGGAACTTAATGCCTAAGTGGTATATCTATGGGACTGCCTTCATGGTGTTTAGCCAAGGCGTGCCCATGATGACGTTGTAGATGGATGGGTGGTCGACGACCGCAAAATCGACGATCTTGGTGACTTCTTTTGCCGCAACGGATAATTTGATAGATATGAGGGTCAATTATGTCGTGCCATAGAAACCGGTTAGCGGCTTATACGACGGTATAACTTCGCCTAACTCAATGTTCATCCGTTTGAGAGTGTCGAAGATGACGTTGACTGTCCTTCCGGTGTCGATGAGAACCCTAGCGACCTCGAGATCTCTTATTACAAGTGGATCGCAGTGTGGCTGATCGATTCCCCCGGCCTCTTCTTCGTTGAAAGTGATTGCTCCTTTCGGAGTGTCATTGATCGTGGGCCAGGTTGTCAAATTCGTGCTCGTCTCGGCTTTGCGCTGATAAGCTTTGATGGCAGAGACGGTGTCGCTGCAGAATTGTGATCCACCAATGATCATGTTCACCCTGCGACGGTTGCTGTCGTTTCCCTTCTGGTCCTGCCATCTTATGCGCTTTTCTCCCGATTGGTCCGCTTGGGAATGTTTCTCCGTTTGAGGAGTCCTGTCCTTTTTTGGGGGGCGATCTGAGTCGCGGATGATATCTTTCACGCTGGAAACTTATGAGAGTTCTCCAGAGAGAAGCTTTGCGGCCAATCTCGCGCCGAGAAATTTGCAGTTAATGGTCGAGTGTCCTCGAGTTTGGTGAAAGTCGCAGAAGGCGTTTTCGTCATAATTCAGATTTTGGGTCCACGTATTACCTGTCGTCCTTCCCTGCTCCGATCCGGAGTTAATAGCGTAGCTATGCTCTCCCTGCGTTTCTTCGTCTCCGCGTTGGACACTTTTGTCGTTGCGACGGTTTTTCTTTTTTAATTTCTGATCTGACCCCGGATCCTTCGATGCATTCTTTGTTAGTTTCCATTTCTGGGACAAGACCCTCGTCTCTTCTTCGATGATGATGTAATATATGGCTTTGTGAAGCGCGTCTTGAATCGTACGCGGCTTTTCCAAAGTTATCCACTTCCTGAATTTCGACTTGAACCAGAGCGTTTTTTGAAGTGCGTCTATCGCGATTTTGTCGCTTATCCCGCTGACTCTAGACATGACGGTTTTGAACCGTTTTATGAAGTGACAGAGTGTCTCGTCCCCTCCCTGGAACAAGCTCCAGAGGTCGACGTCGGAGGTTTCTCGATCTATGAAAATCGAGTATTGTTTTAGGACTTATGAGGCGAGCTGGCAGAAGTTTCTGATGGAGTTTCATCTGAGGCGAGAGAACAATTATAGAGCTGCTCCGCGGAGGTTTTCTGCGAAGAGGCGGCATTCACCGACGTCTCTTTTTTTTTCTCTGAACATGGATCTACCCATCGCGACCTGAAAAGCCTGTAGGTGTGCCTTAAGATCAGTAGTTCCGTCGTATGGCATCACTTTCACCTTCTTAGGGTCCAAAACTCTAGTTTCGGTGATACGAGTAGTAAATGGTGTTTTACAAGCCTCTTCGAGTAGCAGATCGATCTCCTGTGCGGTGCTAGTAGCGTGGTGGATCTGAGACTTCTCCGCCCTGACTTCGGCCACTGTTTTCATGAGATCATCGCGGAGGTCGCAGCTTTCAGAACTTTTGCTAGCAGATTTCCGACTTTGTCGGCGTTTTCTGCGAGTGCTCCAATTTTCTTCTCTGCCAATTCTTCCTGTTCTTTCCAGAAGACAGCTTCTTCTTCTTCGTTCATAGGGTTGCCGAACTGGGATTCGTCCCGAGCTGCTCGACTCCTTGTGCGGCGCGGATATATGTCTGCGTCTTCGTCCGTAGGTTTGGATTGACTGCTAGATTCCACGTTGACACGTTCGACTTCTCCTCCTTCTTTATTTTCCTTGATAGGAGGAAGGTCTCCCGGGATTTTACGTGTTCGCACGGGGGATACTTTGTCAGAGTTTTGTCCAGAAGGTTTGCCTTGTGCGTTGTTGGAGCGGTCCAAAGGTATTGCGAAGTTGAGTCTTATTCCGCGGATTCGGGGTTTTCCACGCGAAAATATGGCCTTGTTCCTTGCTTTGAGGGTTACAACATATTCCTTGCTTTGAGGGTTTCAACCTGTTTAGCGAGGGAGTTCATGACCTTATCATGTTCTGTCGACTTCTTTTCAAAAGTTTAGAACATCTTCTTCACCTCCTCCAACGCTGCGGTGTTTGCATCGGCATTGACCGCAGTGACGTTCGTCGCTGGAGTGTTTTTAAAGTTTTCGTCGATGACGTTATCGTCACGAGTCTGTTGGTTGTTAAGATCTGACATGGTTTGACTGAGCATTGATGGCTGAGAGTTAGATTGATCCGTACCCCTCTTCCTTCTAGTGCCAAACTGTGGGAACCTAATTCGCACTGTCGATTTTCGTTGAATTAAGAACGCAGGGTAAACCCTAGTTTTTCAGAGGTCCCGGATATCTATTAAACCACACACCAATCAGTATAATATGCAATAAAGATCGAAACGCAAAGTAAAAATCGAAAAGAGAGCAAATAGATGTCTTATTCCGAATTTGCGTATGAGCGTTTACAACAGGATAGGAGCCTCAGCTATGAGAGCTGTCGGCGAGATCTCTAGTTCTAACAACCTAAGACTGTAAAACCCTAGTTGAGTCGCAGCTCGAATAACAAAAACGGAAAGTTGCCTAAATTCCCTAAGTGCTATGCTATGTTTGCACTGAGCAGAGATTTTCGTGTGTCTTCTGCATCATCACCCTTGAAGTATTTATATACTCCTCCAGAGGCGTTTTGCTCTTTCCCCTTCTGCCCTTGGTCGAATTTATTTCTTTGCGAATATTCGTTTTTCGATCTTCATGATTATCTTCGGAAACTTAACATTTATCCTTCGATCTTAACATTTATCTTCTGAACTTAACATTTATCTCTTCCTGCAAAATAAAAGATAAACCTTCACCAAGTTTGGGCTTGATTTTGGATAAAATCACAAGTGTGCCTTTAGTCAAGCTTTAGACCTCATCGGGCCATTTTCTGACTTAGGCGTTTCTACGATTTTATTGAAAGAGCATTGCTAAGATGACGTCGTCCGAGAATTAGGATCTTTTGTATGGGACGTATGCCTCTAGGTGTTTAGTTAACCGTTACCATCTCATACGATCGACCCGATCCTTTCTCGAGAAAACGAGTTCTTTCGGTAAAGTTCCAATGTCAATCCTGATCGAGACAGAAGAAAGGTAAGTTCGATCAAGCATCGAAAGATGGAGTTAACGAGGACGAGGTGAAAATGGATTGATTGATCCGACTTGCCGAATAAGCGAGTCGGATTGCTCGTGCCACCTAACTCGCCTGGTCGGCGAGTTGGACTCAAATCCATTTCTAAACACTACTTCTTCATTTTTCTATCTCAAATACGGACCATCTCTTTACCTATTGCCACAATATAAAAAAAGATCTATTAAAAAAAAGAAGGAATCAAAAGATCGAAATTTTGCCTAGGTGGTGGAAGAAAAAACATGCTGGCTGAGGAGAAATCCAGCCTTAAAGTGGTTAATACGGATTTCTAAAACCATTTTCTTATCTTTCTATATTGTGTTTCATCCTTTCTCTGCTTTGAGAAATCCATTGGGTTACTTTGTTTGTTCTCTTAGAACCTTGAGAGGAGGCTTTTGTGTGATCATTAAAATCTGAGAGAAACACGTGTGTGTGTGAGTTTAAACACTTGAGAGAGTGAGAGATATCTTTTGTCTACTAACCTTGTGTTTAGCTTGACAGGAAACGATGAGTAGTGTGGAAGAACGAAACCGACCCCAAAATTCTTTTGCTGGTATATCCAACTTGCAGATGAGGGCTCTCAATGATTCTATGGCTAACCTTATGAATGTAGGTCTTGAGCAAACCCATTAGAGGCTTGATGAGATTCAAGGTAATCAGAAAACGAGATCTAGAACCGGAGCAAGGGGAGATCGGCCTAGAAGGACCAACCGGTCCGACGATGAGATCCATGAGGAGGATTTTCATCATGATGATGATGACAGATCCATCAACCATCCTAGAAGAGCTTATAGAAACCGAAATCAAGGTGATGTCAATCCATTTGCTAGAAATGATAGAACAGTGAAGGTTTAGGTTGATTAAAACTGAAAATTCCAAGTTTTGATGGCAAAAATGATCCTGATGCTTTCCTCGAATGGGAAAGAAAAGTTGAACCTTTTTTTGAATGTCAAAATTTTTCTGATATTAATAAGGTGAGATTGGCTGCTGCTGAGTTTACTGGCTATGCGATTAACTGGTATGATCAAGTGTTGACTCACAGGAGGAGAACAGGTGAAGGGCCAATAAAGACATGGGACGAACTGTCCATGCTGATGAGGAAACAATTTGTGCCTACCCACTACCACCTTGACCTTTACCAGAAACTTAGACGCTTGCTTCAAAGTACCAAGACCGTGGAAGACTATTACCAAGAAATGGAGGTCTTGATGATCAAGGCTGATATGGATGAGCCCATGGATGCCACTATGGTACGATTTCTTTCAGGTCTCAACCGTGACATACAAGACCTCATGGAGCTTCAAGAGTATGATAGTGTGGAGCAGATGTTACACAAGGTCATTCTGATTGAGCAACAAGTCAAAAGGAAGGGTATCTCTAAACCGTCTTATTGGCCCAAGCCAGCCTTTGCTTCCAAAGTAAACTATCAATACAAGGGTAAGACATCTACCACAACAAATACTGCTTTTAAGCTAATGTCCCTGCTCATGTTGATAAAGAAAAGAAAGACGAGACATTCAATGTTTTAGATGTCACGGACTTGGCCACTATGCCAACCGATGTCCAAACCAAAAGGTGATGGTTCTTTTGGAGAATGGTGAAGTAGAGTCTGAGGATGACAAGGTGGATCTTGGACCAGTCTTTGATGCTGATGAGGAAACCTTTGATTATCCAGCCAGTGGTCCACTTCTTGTTTCTGGGAAGCCTTTGGACGACACCTTTGAGCCCATCTTTGATGAGGAGGACGATAGTGTGATCGATGGGTTTTTTTCAACCTTTGTGGAGGATCCAGGTCTGATATTTGATGAGGACAGCCTAGACTACCCAACATTTGGTCCACTACTTGTCACTAGACATTCCTTGAGTGTGCAACCCAAACCCAATGATAAAGAACAAAGGGAGAATCTTTTTCACTCTAGATGTCTCATTTTTTCTAAAGTTTGTTCTTTGATTATTGATGGAGGTAGTTGCACTAATGTGGCTAGTGACACCCTTGTAAAGAAGCTTAGGCTTATTACTCGGCCTATTCCTCGTCCTTTCAGGTTGGAGTGGCTAAATGAAGCTAGTGAGCAGTACGTCATGGAGCACGTCACAGTTCCACTCACTATCGGCCGCTATGAGGATAAGGTCGTGTGCAATGTGCTTCCTATGGACGCGTGACATATTCTCTTGTGCCGTCCATGGCAGTTTGATAAGAAGGCAGTACATGATGGGTTCACAAACCGGCACTCTTTCGACCACAAGGAAAGAAATCACCTTGGTTCCCTTGTCACCTTTGGAGGTCCATCAAGACCAATTCCAACTCAAGAAAGGTCGTGAACAAGAATCTAAAGTCGACAAACCTGAGACTTCAACCATAAACTCCAATTTCTTCATTAAACAAAGTCAGGTAAGGAAGTCTCTTTGCACTCAAAAGCCATTTCTTTTACTTATTTGTAAAGAATCTCTCTTGGCTTCATCTTCTTCTAACAATACTTCGGACATTTCATGTGAGTTTCTAGGAGTTTTTCAGGATTTTTTCTGATGTGTTTCCAGAAGAAAATCCCAAAGGATTGCCACCGATAAGAGGCATTGAGCATCATATTGATTTTATCCCGGGCGCCTCTCTACCAAACCGACCAGCGTACCGCACCAATCCAGTTGAGACTAAGGGGCTCCGGAAACAAATTGATGACCTGCTTGTGCTGTGCCCGTTCTACTCGTACCAAAGAAAGATGGCTCATGCAGGATGTGTGTGGACTGTAGGGCCATAAATAACATCACGGTAAAGTATCACCATCCCATTCCTCGCCTTGATGATATGCTTGATGAACTCCATGGTGCTTGTGTCTTTTCTAAGATAGATCTAAAAAGCGGATATCATTAGATTAGAATGAAAGAAGGAGATGAATGGAAAAAAACCTTTAAAACGAAACTAGGTCTGTATGAGTTGCTAGTAATGCCCTTTGGTCTCACAAACGCACCGAGTACTTTTATGCGCCTGATGAACCATGTTTTGAGATCATTCATAGGTCATTACGTTGTAATATATTTTGATGATATTCTTGTTTACAGAAAAAACCCTTGATGATCACCATTTGCACTTGAAAGTCATTCTTGAGGTTCTTAGAAAGGAACACTTGTTTGCTAACCTTGGAAAGTGTTCTTTTGGCACAGATCATGTTGTCTTTCTAGGTTTTTTTGTAGGAAAATATGGCCTGAGAGTGGACAAAGAGAAAGTCAAGGCGATCCGAGACTGGCCGAGTCCAACGTCCGTTAGTGAAGTGAAGAGTTTCCATGGCCTTCCCAGTTTATATTGGCGTTTTGTTCCCAACTTAAGTACCATTTCAACTCTATTGACTGAAGTGATCAAGACAAATGTTGGGTTCAAATGGGAACAAGCTCAAGAAGAAGCTTTTCAGATCCTCAAAGGGAAGTTGACTCAAGCCCCATTACTTGTACTACCTGATTTTTCTAAGGCTTTTGAAATCGAATGTGATGCCTCCGGGGTAGGAATTGGTGCTGTTTTGATGCAAGACAGGAAACCCCTCGCTTATTTCAGTGAAAAGCTTGGAGGAGCCACACTTAATTACCCCACTTACGACCAGGAGTTGTATGCTTTAGTGAGGGCCCTTCAAACATGGCCGCACTATCTTTGGCCAAAGGAGTTCATCATCCACACTGACCACCAGTCGTTGAAACACCTTAAGGGTCAGCAAAAGTTGAACAAAAGACATGCTCGTTGGGTTGAGTTCATTGAGACATTTCCCTATGTGATCAAGTACAAGCAAGGTAAGGGAAATGTTGTGGCTGATGCCTTGTCAAGAAGGTACACTCTTCTCTCAGCCTTTGAAACAAAATTGCTTGGTTTTGAATTTATCAAGGATTTGTATTCCACTCATCAGGATTTCAAAGAGATTTTTCGAAAATGTTCCAAGGTTGCTTATGGAAAATATTTTCAAAATTCTGAGTTTTTATTCTTTGACAACCGCTTGTGTGTGCCCCAATGTTCTTTGAGGGAGTTGTTTCTCAGGGAAGCTCATGGAGGAGGTCTTATGGGACACTTTGGAGTTAAGAAGACATACAAGACGGTTCATGATCATTTCTACTGGCCAAGTTTTATGAAAGACGTTGAGAGGATTTGTAGCCGATGTGTGGTGTGCAAGAAGTCCAAGCCTAAAGCATCAAACCAAGGTTTGTGCTTAGCTCTACCCATTCCCTCTCATCCGTGGGTAGACATTTCTATGGATTTTGTGCTTGGTTTGCCTAGGGTCTAAGGCTGGACGAGATTCTATCTTTGTGGTAGTAGATAGATTCTCAAAAATGGCTCATTACATTCCTTGTCACAAAACTGATGATGATGTGCAAGTTGTTGAGTTATCCTTTAGAGAAATTGTTAGGTTGCATGGAATGCCTAAGACCACTGTCTCTGATCGTGATGCTAAGTTCCTTAGCTATTTTTGGAAAACCTTGTGGTCTAAGTTAGGAACGAGATTTATGTTTCCTACTACTTGTCACTCACAGACCGATGGTCAAACTGAAGGCACCTTGTCTGCATTGCTTAGATCTTTGGTTAAAAAGAATCTTAGACTTTGGGAAGAATGCTTGCCTCATGTCGAATTTGCCTATAACCATGCTATGCATTCAACTACTAAATTATCACCTTTTGAGGTTGTTTATGGGTTTAATCCCTTGTCTCCACTTGATCTTTTACCTTTGCCTTTGAGTGAAAGAGTTAGTACAGATGGCAAGAGGAAGGCGAACATAATTAAGAAGCTACATGAGCAAGTTCAGACCAATATGAAGCTAAGACCGAGGGCTACAAAAGATATGCCAACCATAAAAGAAAAGAGGTTATTTTCAAGGAGGGTGATCTTGTTTGGGTTCACTTAAGGAAGGAGAAATTTCCATAAGAAAGAAAGTCCAAGCTCATGCCTCGGGTCGATGGTCCATTTCAGATCCTCAAAAAGATCAATGACAATGCTTATCAGCTTGATCTATAAGATTTAATGTTTCTAATCTTTCTTCTTTTCTTGTAGATGATCCTGATTTGTGGTCAAATCCTTTTGAAGAAGGAGGGAATGATGAGCCCTAGTCCACAGATTAGCCCATAGAACCAGACCAGCACGACGATCAGGACGTCCCGGATATTTCAACAAAGGTTCAGTTTTCTGACCGTACCAGACAGACTGACCGGCCCGTGTACCGAATTGACCCGCGTACGTCCGGAATGGAACTTCAGCAGGATCCACGACCAAACAACCGAATTGACCAAACTAGAGCTCGTGATTCCCGACCATCTCACCATTCTAAGACCAACGGTCAAGCCATAATCGACTTCGCACGAGTGGAATCAGAATTCAACCGTGGCTTCTCTCTTTTGGTCCATTTGGACCGTACCGGCGACCGTACAGATGAACTGATCTGACGCTTCGATCAGTTCATGAACTTTGAGCATCCAAATCTTCCTAAGGTAAGGATCCTTAAGCTTTCTGGAGATTTGGGTCGGGTAATGACACATTCTGTTCGTGACAGTTCATCGACCAGCTCCGTAGACAGCCTTCTGTGTGTCCTTCTCCTTACCGCTGTGCACCCATCTGGTTCGGATGAACCTGGATAGTAGGAGAAGGGTCACCTATGGACCAGGCTAGGTTAGGATGAACCTGGACAGTAGGAGAAGGGTCACCTATGGACCAGGCTAGGTTAGGATGAACCTGGACAGTAGGCTAAGGGTCACTTTCGACCAGAACTAGAACCAAAGAGTCATTTGACTATTTTTAGTATGTTACTTTTCCTAGGTGTGTTTTTTCAACAAAATTCTAAGTCTTTTCATATGTCTTTTCTACTATAAATATGTAATCCTTCTTCAGCCATAAACCATTCGATTTTTCCCTTATTTTGAGTTCGTTCTTTTTGTTCTTTGCTTAGAACATTCTTAGTTTCCTTGGTGAGGTTATCTCCAAGTGAACAAATCTTCGTTTTGCTGGACTTGTGTGTCACATCAAGCAGCAAACAAATCCTCTGGTAGTATCATTAGGCCATCTGCAACCCTTTGTGTCACCGTTCTTCCCATCAGTTCTCTTTCCTCACGGATCGAGTTCATATCCCTCCTTACCGGCTGAGTGTTCATTCCTTAGGGTTCATATGATTGGAGACTTCAGCCAAAGCAATATCAAGATCATGGAATGCCACAAATATCTGAAGGTATCACCATTAAACGATCAAACGGTCGTAAAAAAAAAAGCCAGGCGAATGGCTTGATCTTCACTTTCCCCTAGCACCCAACGAATGACAGCACATCACATTGGTTTGGCTTCAAGAAAGAATCGTCTCTTTCGCCTAGCACCAAATGAATGATAGCATGTCACATTCGTTCGGCTCCAAGACAACATGTGACTTCTTCCCAAAAATTGAGTAAGTAACCTGACGTCACTTTCGCCTCCTCTGCGGGGTGAATGACTATGTATTACTCAGTAAACCAAACTACGAATGGCTTGATCCCTTTTTCGGGGTATGTAGTCAGCATGTCACCAGGTCCAACCATTAAAAACAAAAAAAACAAAACATCCATCACGTCTATCCACCGCCTTATCGCGAATAGACATATGAACGAGGGACTTCGGTTGTCATTACTGCTTCATATTGGGCGAACGACGGTATATAATCATCGATCAGTCTCGAAAAGTTAACGACGATCTTCTTCTGCCCAAATATTGATTGAACAGTCCAAGGTCAATTTCGTTTTACGAACAACAAAGCAAAGGGCTACTTTCTGCTCGACCGAACCGAGTTGAGGACAACTTGGCTCCCTAACTCAGCAAAGTTTACTTCAATTGATTGCGCGCACTCCCGTTAGCCCGCCAATTGGATATCTACCAATCGAAAAACACATTCGAATAGGAAAAAGCAAACGATCTATCAGACTCGCGTTTCCTCAGAAATTGAACAATTCTTGGGTGATTCGATCAGCCGGGAAGAGAGAGTGATTGTACATGTCAGTTTTTACCTAAGGAACTTAACGTCTACCGTCAAAAGAAGAAAGAATGAAAAAACGTGATTATATTAAGTGATTACAAAGATCAACAAGCCATATGAATGGTCGTCTGAAAATACAACAAAACTCTAAAGGCGTGCAAAATAAGGGACTTATTCTTGTTCGGGGAGCTGATCGTTCAGAGTCTGCCTAGCTGGATCGTCAGTATGTGTCTGTTGAGTCTGAACGGCAAGGGTGGACTCCTCTGGGATGGCCGAGGGATTCGACGTGTTCTAAGTCTTCGACTGATCACGTCCTCAGGATCGTGAATAGCAGGAGTTTGCTCTGCTGAGTTGGCTGAGGGGTTCTTCATGTCCAGAGTATCCGACCGACCGACATCCTTGGGAACTTGAATAGCAGGAGTAAGCTCCTCTTCAATATTTGTAGATCAGATAACTACGACCGTCAATGGATCGATCACCCCCAAGTTGGATTCAAACTGGTCAATGCCATAGAGCAACTTGAGGGAGAGAGAAGAGAGGGTGAGGTTCTACTCAGTGATATCTTCTACCTCTGCCTCTTCGGACTCCTTCTTGTATTTAGCCTCGTCGGCGATCAAGAAGTCTATTAGTCTCTTCGTAACCTGTAAGACCCACCTCTCTAGCAAGTCTATGGACCCCAGCGTCCCAGAAGTCTGGCTGTGGAGGAACAGTTTGGCCTCTTGTTTGTCCCGATCGGCCATGCACTTCTTGAACTTCTCGAATCGGCGATTGCACTTCGACAACATATTGGCCTCAGCTCGCCTCTACTCGAGCAACACCTCGTGGCTGAGTGACATTCTAAGACAATCCATTTCCACTTCCGTCCTCTCGACTTCTTCGACTTTCTCCTTTTCCAAACATCTGATGGTCTCTCGGTCGGCCTCTTTATCCTTCTCAATATCGGCGATATTCTGCCTGGATAGTTTGCACTCCCTGTTGAAATGGTTCCTATCTGAGATGAATTTGTTCGCTTTCTCGAGAACATCCTTATTGATCGCTTTGAACTCAGCATCTTTGGCCTTAATTGCCTCGTCCTTACCAAGGTCGATCTTCTCCTTCTGGGGGGCCATCTTATACTCCAGAATCAGAAGATTCGAACGGGCAGTAGCCTGGTGAGCATACTAAGCGCTATGAGTAAAGGAGAAGAAAAAGAGAAAGAAAGGGAAAAGACTTACAATCACATCCGCACGAGCTTACTCGGCGTATTTGTCCAGAAATGCAAGTTCTGAAACCTTTGGCATGACAAGGACCCCTCCCCTGATTTTTCGGACCAGGTCACCACAAGCTTCATAATCATTGAAGAGAGGTCCTTCCTTATTGTAAAGGAACTCCACACGCTCAGACTTAGATATCGGGTTATTTTGGACGGAGGGTCCAAACCCCCTAGAGCGTATGCTGGGTAGACGACGCAAAAATCTTTTGAGGAGAAACGGGTGATCCAGCTCCGTCTCCATACTCGAGAGCGGGCGACGAATCCCAAGTTGATCAGTTAGTCGACCCCTTCTTCTTCTTGCCAACCGCCTCCTCGGACATTTTGTCCGATGATCTCCTTTGTTTGGCCCCCGAAGTCATCTCAGGCCTCTCTTCAAGAAGCTCCTAATGACTATGCCCTTGAACCTCCACCCAATCATCATTTCCGCTTCTCGCTGATCGATCAGCATCCGTCTGATCGTTCTCATCAGTAGAAAGATTTCCCCTTGACTTCTTAAAAGACTTCGATCTCTTATTTTTCTTCTTCTTCTTCACGGGAAGAGTGGCAGCCGCTCGATAGATTGAGGTCTTCTCCACGAGACTGTCAAAACCATTCGATGTAGCTTTCTTCTGATCAGTCGGAACCCCACGTTGATCGTTCAACTTCTCTTCCGCGCAGTCCCGGTTCCTCATCAAATTGAAACTCTTAGAGCCTAGTTGAGCACTGAGGATATCACTATATCTCATACATTCTTTCGGAATCTTACCCATTAGGGGAAGCTTCAACCTATTTCCTTTAGAATTAAGACAGGGAAGTTGTGACGACCAATTCACTGACAAAAAAAAAGAGAAAAAGAAAAAGTTGGGTTAATGAACATCCAGCTCATGTTTGATCAAACCAATCAAGCGGTCGGTCGAAGACCATCTAAGAAGAAAGAACTAACCTCTAGCGATTCTCTTTCGTTGACGGTGAATTCTCTTCTGGTCGAATTTGCTCCACTTATGTTGACTAAGTGCGGCTATCTTCGAAACATCCTCCCAAAAGGTCTCGGGCACCCAATAGTGTTTGGGTGCGTAACAGCAAAAACAAAGAGAGCAAAGGGTTAAATCTGATAACAAGCAAATGGTCGCTCGACATCAGCTAACTACCGATACGAGGGCTCCACAGAACGTGGAAGTTATCACCCAGTGGTTCATCAAAGGCAGCCTCATCGACTCTAATGTTAAAATAATGACGCTGCCAATGTTTGGTCTTTGAGGGATACCCAGTAAAGATGTGGAGCCCTGATCGCATTTGCACTGCAAATAAGTCATTCGGCCTCGGCTGGGTCAGTGTCATCACCTCAAAGACACGAACGGTCATTAATACGTCTATTTCCGCCGCCATGGCCACGTTCATCGGTTGGGTCATGGCCACGTTCCGGCGAGCACAATAAGAGGTGATGAGGCGTAGGATTGGAAACCAAAGCTTGGAATCCCTTCCGAAGAAGGACTCATAGACGCACTGGTAACCAATCGATGGTGTCCACGGGCGTTGGTTGGGCCTCAGAATCATAAAGTGACACCATGCGCGTTGCACTTATTCATCAGCGTGGAAACTCCCTTTAGGGTAAACCAAGTTAGTAGCACATCATCCTAGATCTGGCCCTCTATCACAGATGGCCGAGAAAGTTCCAACGGAAGATCCGGAAGTTGTTCGATTGTCCATTGTGATAATAATGGAACGGGATCAATCACTCGTCAGTCTCAAGTCCGCCAGTACGCTGATCGGCCACCACAACACTCAGATTCTGCTCCTCATCCTTCTCAGTTCTAATAGGCCCAAACCCAGGCGAATGATGTTCAGCGTCGTCGTCTGTCAAAGAACTACTCTCAGTGCGATCAGTCTCCGTTTCAGCATCCTCAGAGCATTGTCCATCCCCATCCCTTCGAAGCAGATCCTCCATATCGCAGGTTTGGTCTGAGTTCAGGAGGGTCGCGTCGTTGGAGGTATTGCGATGAACTAAGAAAATTCAGGATGATCGACGTCTCCTTCGGGGGACTCGGAGCGGTCTGAATGCCCTCCCCTTTCTCGGACGGAGAATACTTTTCCGAGAGGAAGACATTGCTCTTGCAGTCGTAAAAGGAGAAGAGGTGACCAGAGAAGTCAGGAATTAATGATGGCAAATCAGAGATTGAAGAACGGTGGTAAATGAAAAAGGAGATCGAGAGAAGAGAGAGAGAGAGAGAGAGAGAGAGAGTGAGAGAGAGAGAGAGAGAGAGAGAGAAAGAGAGTACCTTTATGGAATCAGAAGAAAGTGAAATAGCGAAGAAGGGGGGCTCAATTTATAGCCAAAAAAGCATAGGCTTCGAGGATAGCATAATGATTAGGCCTATCGAGCCTACTAAGCCTAGTAAGATGCCTCGTTCCCACCAAAAATTGAAAACCACCATTTAATTTATACATAGCAAACCAGACCGGTTAACCAATCCAATTGACCGGCCCAAAGCAAGCCCAAGAACATTTCGGGCGAGCCAGAGGAACTCCCTCCATCTGGGGATTCATCAAGCAATCGGCTCTGGAAAGGTAATTGAGGAGGAAACGATATGCCGCCTGAGGCATGGCCGATTCCATTACTCTCAAGACCTACTCTTGCTAATTTAGCTAACTGAGCAGGGGCCCCTCAATGAACTAAGGGGGGGCTTACTGTTGGAGAGGAATTTCATACCTCCAACATAGCTCGTCCAATAACGGAGATTCGGCCCATTACCGTCATTCAGCCGATCGGCGTCGACCCGGCTCAAAGTCATCGACTATATAAAGATCGATCAAGTGGCTGGGATGAAGCCACACGTCCTCTCTAACGATCGACTGCATAGCCAAAAGGCCTATTAAGGCCCGGTCATGGGCCCGGTCTTTTATGGCGAATGAACTTAGAGCAAACAGGGGGATGAGAGGATCGATCTATAAAAGGAGAGGAGAGGAAAAGAAGAAGGAGAAGAAGGGGGAGATTTCCAGACCAACCGATTAACGGCACGATCTTGGGTTTTGAGAAAAAACAATAGATCTCAATCAGTCGTTTGTACCTTTTTCCTGTGAACCGTTTGTTTCCCGACTTCAATCAATAAAACGTATCCATGAAAACCCACAAATCAAGTATTGTTCTTCTGAGTCAGATAAACCAAACTCAGAATCAACAAGAACCACCTCGAAGATTGAAGAACGAACTTTCCATAAATAATTTCTCATAACGCATAATCTTCATCCTAACAAACCAACTATGACAAAAATACGAATCATTAAGCTTCCATGAATCCCGTGCTCACCTTCGCTGAATCTCTAAGATTCAAAGACTTTGAAATTCCTAGCGATTTGCAGAGAAGAATCCTTTAGCTCATCATCATTTGATCCCTCCTCTCGAACTTCTTTCTCTACCAACTCGTTCATGCTCTGACTTCTCTCTAAACTCATTTTTCCTGGTTGCATGTAGAAATGAGAGTTAAAGGTCTCTTTTTATACTACTTTTGGAATTTCTCACAAAGCCGAACATTTAGTGTTGTTTTGTTATTTTGCTTGGTCAAAGATCACCATCAATGGCTTTGTCTTGATTTCTATTATTCTTTTCTTATCTGAATCCCGCAGATGAAACCTTTCTTTTGTATAATCACTCAACGATAGCTAGTCAAACTTTTCATACTTGGAACCCGCATTGTCCAGCAGCAAAACATTTCTTAATTTGCATTGTGATATCAACCATTCCTTATGTATGCTCCGATCTTTCTGGATCAGTTTACCGTCACTCACCCCATTCCAAATTTGTTCCATGAGCTCACTAAGGATCCAGCACTTAGTCAAAGTACAACTTATTCTTCCAACCTTCATGAATACAAGTGTTTTCACACTTAGAAAAATATGCTCCTTGCAGAATTAAACCCTCTCACGATTTATTTCCGTTAGAATTAAAAATACTTCAAGATTGGGTCGTTAAATTGCTACTCCTAATCTTTGGGGTCATCAAATCGACCATTAAGACTAGGCGCAGGCTGAGACATGAATTTCAAGAACAATCACTTGGTCAAGAAAGAAAAAGTGCAGCAATTCATCAAAGGAGATTCATGGAAGCTAACATTTTTAAACTACAAGTGGTTAAAGTACAAAGTTTAACACCTGGAGAGTGAAACTCTTTTCTTATGGAGGTTGGACAAGAAGTCTGGAGATGTTGATGTTAGACATGGAAATCAACTCAAAAATTGCTCTGATTCCTAGTCACAACTTCAAGTCTGTATGTACATTGGTCTTCTCAGCATTGACGGCACAATCTCAAAAAACATTGTCATTCCATATTCAATGGATCTGGATCAGGCCAACGCTAGTAAAAAGACTGTTGAATCTGAGTTTGATCGGACTCGGTAAAGAGAGAGACAAAACTCGACAGTAGGTTATTTCTAAGGTGTTTTTATTGACTAAAGGACATTAACGGTTTATAGAGTATTAAAACAAGAGAAAACTAGCCAGTGCTCATTTGCGCTAGCTCAGAAAGTACAAGTCGGCGAGAAAATTAAAAAAAAAAGTAAAACCCTAATTTCTAGTTGCCACCCTTTGTGTGTGTTCAAGTCTGGATCCCTTCTTGGTTAATCTTGTCCTATTTTTATAGATAAACCTCTCCTTATGTTCACCCTACGTCGATGTGACCTAATGGGACGAGTCGTGTTTCACGGGCCGAGCAATGGGGCCGTTAAGCCGAGTTCATACGCTAAGCTCATGGCGCAAAGTAAAGCTAAGTTAGACAACCAAATGAGAGTGACAAGATGATTGGCCAAATAGTGTCCAACCGAGCCGACTATGTGGGCCGCATCTCTTATTCGATAGGTCTTGTGGAGGGATATAATCCATCTCCTACAATAAGCTCCCCCGGTTCACTTGTGAGAGGCACAACTGTTCTCAGCGAATTTGCAAGGTTGGGTCAAGAGAATAAAAGATTCGGTCCATAGTCGCGACAAGCATGATCCATAAGTTTCTCGGGGGCGAATTATGCAAGTAACTAGTGCCGGAAGCGACCGTCAGTTACTTGACAAAGTTTGGACGGGCAATTGGTGACGGATAAGGATTATCTAACGCTCGGCGATTGTTAGTCGTTTGCCAAGAAGCTCATGTGGTCAGGCAACGATGATAGGACTCGCCATTCCATTGGTTTCGGTTAAACGCTGCAATGAATGAGTCGGGAGTGTGGAGGATTCTGTCCATAGTTGATGCCCCAGATCGTGCAAATTGACAGAAACCAAAAGGCGAGCTACGTCCAAGCGAGTGCAACAAACTGTTTTGGGATGGAGTTTAACAGCTTTTCCTATAGTGTCTCCAAAGAAAAAAGACCCCTGTGGGAGAAGAGATGTCGTGAAACACCTTTTAGGTCTACCCACAAAGGAATGGCGGAAAGATCATGCTTCAAAGCCGCTGTGTTAGGGCTCCGTTCCTGAGCAACAAGGGGGACATTTGCGAAATGCCAAAATTGACGACCCAAAACTTTGGTTCTCATCTGCTGCTCCTCAATCCTGAATAAGACTATTGTTGGGTGAATAAATTGTGCATTGATCTTGACTATTTTGTCTTTCTAGAACGATAGCCTATTTACCATCGCGTGAACCTTTCCAATATGAGGGGCGTCATCACCAGTGAAGTGATCAACCTCCAATGGGAGGTCAACAACTGCAACACCATCTAGCATCTCAACTACCATGGAAAGATAAACAATGGAGTGATTCTGATCTGCTGCAAAGCCATGAGGCTTTGGTTTTCGAGTAGACCTTAGCGGTTGAGAGACGTTTCACCATGACGCTGGCAACCATAGCTTGAGGCGCACGAGGAACAGACGCGGCGAGAGATTTTCTTCTATATAAAATAATATTTTTGCATTATAGAACTGATGAAAACATGTGAATATATCTTTATAGTTTGTATTTTAAATGGTAACCCACATGCCCAAATAATATACACAAATTTAAAATAAAAAAAATTAAACATTTACAAATATAATATTTTGAGATATTATTTTCATGCAAAATTTAAAAACTTGAATTGAAAATCTTTTGCGGTAGTGTTAATCTAGTATAATAATAAAATCATATAATGGGCGTTCGGGTACCCATTCGGGTTCAATTCAGGTCTATTTGGATTTCTGATTTTTGGGGTTAAAGTTTTAGTCCCATTCGGGTACTTAGAAATTTTGTTCGGGTTTGGTTCATATCTTTGCGGGTTCGGTTTAGGTTCCGATAACCCGTTTAAATTTATTTTTAAAATTTTAAAGTTCATATGTACTTTTAGTTTTCAATATTTGAAAAAATAATATATAGTATATAAATTTGAATAATGTATGCCAAAAGATCTAAACTTAACATAAAAATTGGTTTGGCTTGGTTAATTGGTTGGATAATTAATAGACATTTTAAATATTTTTGGTGTTTTGATTATTGGTTAGCTATTTTAGATATTTATTTTTGACTATTTATATATGTTTTTATATATTTTGGACAACTTAAATTTTTTATACATCTTGGATATTTTTTTGGATATTAAATATAAAAATAACTAACATATTCAAGTACTTAATTCTGATTCGGATATATTCAAATACCCGAAATATTTCGGTTCGGATTGGGTTCGATTCCAGTTTTTTAAATACCAAAATTTTGAACCCATTTGGATATTTATCAAATTTTGGTTCGTGTTTGGTACTACTTAGATTCGGTTCTTCAGTTATGGATTTTTTGCTCAGCCGTAATCGTATTATACCAAAACTTTCTGTGAAAAAACAGTTTTAATAATTTTTTCTAACCAAATAAGTGAACTAACCAGATTTAGCTGATTATAACTGAAGAATAAAAATACTTGTTTATTTTTGTTTAAAATCTACTGAATAACAGAACTAGATATATGATATTTTGCTTGGTTTTAGTATTATTTTGAAAATTGTTTGAAAGAAATAGTCGGGAAGAATAAACTAAGAATTATGTCCAAAAGAGATCAACAACTCACAAAACACAAATAGAAAACAGTGAGCCATTAAAAAGGAAAATAAAACCCAATATTTATTGTCTAGTGGCCATAGTGGGCATCACCTACCTACTGTCCAAGTGTCCATTGTTATGGTAGATGAATGGACTAGAAATAATAATTTACTAACAATCCCTTATATATTAATTAAAGCATTACAACATATGAAATAACAATATGTCATCATTATATTCTTTTGTGCAACAAACTATTAAAATCTTAAGAAAATATGTTGATCTATTTAGACATATAATATATATTTTTATTAAATTAACTATGAAACTAAGTAGTACTCACCAAAAGAATATCTAACTGATAAAAAAAAAAAAAAAGAATATCTAACTGATTAAAACATATATGACAATTAATAAATTTAAATAATAAAAAATTGATGATAATTTATATATATTTATTATTTTTATTAATTTTATATTATTAAAATAAATAAAATAGTCATATTAACCATATAATAAAATTTAGATTTTTTTCGCAAAAGTTATATTTACATTTTGAATTTTCTAAAATAAATTAAATTACTTAAACTATTAAAAATCTTACATATAAAATTTGTGATCATTGATTCAATTTTTTATTTTGTTTTAACTAGATACAAATGATTATAAAACCATGAGTATGAGATTTCATTTAATAAATATTTATATTAAAATATACAAATTTTGTAACATTTAAATTAAACTATATATTATGTAAAAACATATAAATACTTTAACATTAAAATTTTAATAATATATACTATATTTGAATTGATAAAAATAATATTTTTTAATTTTTATTTGGTTAACTAAAATACATTTTACATATTTTTAGTTATTATTTAAAAAATTGAAAATTTATTTGTTTTATTAAATATTTTATTCGGTGGAGAGACGGATTGTTGCCTACTATCATTTCTTTTCGATTTAATTGTCGTTGTAAGATAAAATTTCATTTCAAAATAAGTATTTTTATATGATTTTAATGCAGAATTTATTAAATTTATATTTTATTGGTTGAAATGTGGTTAAATATGTAGATAATGATGTTTTTTTTTGAAAATATATAAAATTAAATATTTTTGTAATAGGTGTCTAGAATTTAAAACGATAATTAAAATGAAACAAAATTAATAATAGTTTATAATATCCATTAAAAAAATAAATTAGTTGGAGAGGAAGAAAGTGGGTCCTAGGGTTTTGGTCACTCATGCGTCTCGCTCTGTCGTTTTCATTTCCAACGAAGTCTCCTCTCTACAGACGGAGCCAGCGAGAGAAAGCTACTCCACCTTCTCTCTCTCCCTCTCTTCTTTATTGATACAGCAACAGGCGCGTGTGCGTCTTCGGTTGTTTCCAGAGTGAATCGAGCGAGGAAGAAGAAGATGGGCAAGTCAAAGTGTTTCATGGACATTAGCATTGGAGGCGAGCTTGAAGGGAGAATCATCATCGAGCTCTACGACGACGTCGTACCCAAAACCGCCGAGAATTTCCGATCGCTTTGCACCGGCGAGAAAGGCATCGGTCCCAACACCGGCGTCCCTCTCCACTACAAGGTCTCTCACCTCTCTTGAAATGACGATATGGGTGTTTGATTGTACTTGTTGACCCATCTTTGTTTGAAGTAAAAAGTTGGTTCCTTTGTGATATTTGTTTCAGGGGAGTCGATTCCATCGTGTTATCAAAGGGTTTATGATTCAAGGTGGGGACATATCAGCTAATGATGGTACTGGTGGTGAGTCTATGTATGGGTTGAAGTTTGAAGATGAGAACTTTGAGCTCAAACATGAGAGGAAAGGGATGCTCTCTATGGCTAACTCTGGCCCCAACACTAATGGCTCTCAGTTTTTCATCACCACCACTCGCACTTCTCATCTTGATGGGAAACATGTTGTCTTTGGAAGGGTTACCAAAGGAATGGGGGTGGTTCGTTCCATTGAGCATGTTTCAACGGAGGAAAATGCTTGTCCTTCTCAGGATGTTGTGATTCATGACTGTGGGGAGATTCCCGAGGGTGAAGATGATGGGACATGTAACTTTTTCAAGGACGGTGATGTGTTCCCTGACTGGCCTATTGATCTTAATGAAAGCCCTGTTGAGTTGTCTTGGTGGATGGATACTGTTGATTCTGTCAAGGCTAGTGGTAACGAGCACTTTAAGGTGTGCTTCCTCTCTATTCTTTTTTTTTTTCAGTTGGATTATATGTTCGTCTTCTTTAGATTTTCATGTATTTCAATCCCTTAGAAACAAGACTACAAGATGGCTCTTAGAAAGTACCGCAAGGCTTTGCGCTATCTGGATACTTGCTGGGAGAAAGATGGCATTGACCAAGGTAGTTCATCATTTTCTCTCTATATATGTTTCCATATACTGCATCTCATGGGATATTGCCACTGTGGCACACGAGTGTCTCTCACTTAGCGTATCTACTTGTGATCTTGCAGAGACGAGCACTGCCTTGCGTAAGACAAAGTCGCAGATCTTCACTAACAGTGCTGTAAGTACATGCTTTCAACTATGTATGTGTGTGTTTAAGCAGAAGCGTAATAGAATATGCTGGTTGTTTACAACACAAACTCTTTATCTTCATTCTCTGTCGGTGTTTCCACATGGATAGTTTGGTTGAATCAGCTTAATCCTTAAATGGGGAGCTGTATCAAAGATAGGCGACTGAAAAATTATCATGAACGAAATGTTTAAGCTGACGACACTGTTGTCGGTTATCTTTGACATACGTAAACTGATTTAATCAATGCTCGTAAAAATTTGTATACATTTATAAAGCTTGAATTGCTTTTGCTTCCCTCTGTGGCTGATGTTATTGTACTGGTCTCATCTATTTGTATCGTTACTGGGTCCTGTGGCAGGCCTGCAAACTGAAATTTGGAGATGCAAAGGGTGCATTGTTGGACACTGAATTTGCTATGCGTGATGAAGATAACAATGTCAAAGCCTTGTTTCGACAGGGCCAGGTAAGCGTTTTCTATAATCTAGGCCTATGTATAAGTGTAACATGTGTTATGGATTTCTCTTGATATGAGTATGACTGCTTGGTGGTAATATTAGGCATACATGGCTCTCAATAATATCGATGCTGCTGCTGAAAGCCTTGAGAAAGCTCTTCAATTCGAACCTAACGATGGTAAGTCGTTTGCCAAGGGTCTTTTTTTTTGTGTGTATGTTTGTGGTTATTGATGTATGAGTAAAGATTAGACGCCTAAATCTATTAGGGAAGATTCTAACTAGCATGATACCTGATGTTGATTTTCAGCTGGTCTCAAGAAAGAATATGCTGCTGTAATGAAAAAGGTAAGTACGCGTACAAACAATCCAATGATGTTTCATTGCTTTGCAGTGAATTAACTAAGTTGAAATGTATATATATAAACATGAGCAATATATATATACGTGTGCAGATTGCCATTAGAGACAGTAAAGAGAAGAAGCAGTATCGCAAAATGTTTGGATAGAATGGCTGATACATTTTAGGGGTAATTTTATCTTAATCAATTTTAACTGTTGTATTTCTCTTGCAAGACACCAAAAACTGTTATCTTGATGGAAATAATTTGATGTTTCTCCTTCTATTTCGCTGTCTGTGTAGGTTTGATTGGATAGTGGAGAAGAGACTAACAAAGAAAAGGTGAAAAAAGCATATAAAAGAAAGAAATATTCAAGACTTTGGGCACTTTTTCTGGTTCCCTCATTTTGGTAAACAATGTTTACTTCTGCATTTCCATCAAAGATATGCATAATCTCTTACCCAAGACAGACTATGAGATGGCAATTATTGCAATTTTGAGTTATTGCCGTCGCTCTTGTTCTTCCTTCCCCAGTTTTTCTCTTTGCTTGAATTATGTGTTATAAATCTATACTATATAAAAGTTGAGGCTATAAGTCATTGAAGGTGTTCACATTGGATGTAAAACCATCAATTATAATATGACAAATCATAGTTTTAAATTTACTATTTATAAAAAAAATGTCAAAATTTCAAAAAAAAATATTTATTTAAATAAAATAGAAGTCCATATAGAAATAAGGTAAACTAACAAAATAATAATCAGTAAAACCAAATTAACTTGATATAGTTATTAACTTTTTTAGAAAGTTAACATAAAACTAACTGAGATTTTAATAAGAAAATACAAAACCCTTAAAAATTCACTATATATATACACCACTTAAACGTTATAGTCTCATAATGTATTGTGCCCAAAAGGTTAATGTTTAAATTCATAAATCAATTCTAGGAGGAGTACACTACTATTTGGACGTCTCCATAGCCGATACTTTCCACATACAAAATACTGTCCATTTTTTCAGTTGTCGAGGTACATAAAACCCTTTCTAAACAGTTTTAGTTGTTCTTTTTTTATGTGCCAAAAACAGTTAGACTTATATCAACCTGATAGTGTAGGTACAATATATTGTATGAGACACTATGACAAAAAGATTCTTTTATTAGTTACGTGAAAGAGTAAAACTAACGCAAACCAGTCTTTTATAAAGTCTATAAACTTTTATATAGATAAAAGATAATATTGGAAAGAGTTGTTGTAATTACTTGGTACCATTATTCTTAATCAACTGAATATTTTCAATAATACATCTTAAACTAACAAAAATAATACCGGTAAAGAATGATTACAAATACAACATTAAAACCACTAAATATAATATATGCCAATTAATTATTTTAATTTACTATTTATAAAATTATCAAAAATTCCAAGAAAAGATTTACTGAAAAATAAAATAGAAGTCAGTATAGAAATAAGGTAAACCAACGAAATAATATTCATTTAAAAGAAAACAACATGTTATAGTTACTAACATTTTAGAAAATTAACATAAAATTAAATATTTTTTTTTCAAAAAAAAATACAAAATCTTTGGAAAATCAAATTTACACTTTGATATAGATAAAATAAATCCTGGAAAAGGTGTATTATAATTACTTGGTAGCATTCTTCTTGGTCATTTGAGTATTTCCAACAATACACATTAAGTTTTTAATGTACACTAACAAAAATGATTCAGATAAAAAGATAAATACAAATACAGCAATAACATTAAACCACCAATTATAACATATGCCAAATAATTATATAAATTTACTATTTGTAAAATTGTCAAAAACTCCAAAAAAATATTTCTTAAAAACAAAAATAGAAGTCAATATAGAAATAAGGTAAACTAACAAAATAGTACCATTGAAAAGAGTCAACTTGATATAGTTACTAAATATTTAGAAAATTAACATAAAATTAAAAGAGATTCTTTTTCTTAAAATATACATAAATCTTTAAAAAAATATAAGTTAAACTTTGATATAGATAAAAAAATACTGGAAAGAGTTTATTATAATTACTAGGTGCATTCTTCTTACTAATTTGCGTATTTCCAACAATAAATCTTAAATTTTTAATATGAATTAACAAAATAACATGTTAAACAACAAATAAAAATACAACAATAACATTAGAATCACCAATTTTAATAAATGCCAAACAATTATTTAATTTTTTTTATAAAAATATCAAAACTTCCAAAATATTATTTCTTAAAAATAAATAGAAGTCAATGTAGAAATAAGGTAAAATAAGAAATTAATAATCATTAAGAAGGGGTCAAATTTTAATAGTTAAAATTGTTTGTTAAAAACTTAAATAGAATTCAATATAGAAATAAGGTAAACTAACAAAATAATGATCATTGAAAAGGAGTCAACTTGATATAGTTACAAAAAATTTTAGAAAATTTACATAAAATTAAAAGAGATTCTTTTTCTTAAAATATACATAAATATTTAAAAAATAGAAGTTAAACTATGATATAGATAAAACAAAATACTGGAAAGATTTTATTAAAATTACTTGATGCATTCTTTTTAGTAATTTGCGTATTTCCAGAAATAGATCTTACTTTTTTTAATGTAAACTAACAAAAATAACATGTAAAACAACAAATACAAATACACGAATAGCATTAAAATCACCAATTTTAATATATGCCAAATAATTACTTATATTTTCTTTTTATAAAAATATCAAAACTTTCAAAAACATTATTTCTTAAAAATAAAATAGAAGTCAATATAGAAATAAGGTAAACTAAGAAATTACTAATCACTAAGAAGGGGTCAACTTTTAATAGTACTAACATTTTATAAAATTAGCATAAATTAATAGAGATTTTTTAAAAAAAAAATATAGAATCTTAAAAAAAACAAGAGTTATAAACATTCAAAACACATGATTTTAAATCTTCACATTGAGTTCAAAATATACCTAATCATCTTATTTTAATATAATAGTATTGTTAATATATTAAGATTTTCAAAAAAAAAAACGTTTTTTCTATCAAAATAAGATTAATATTAAATTAGGTAAAAAAAAAATTTAATAACAGCCATTGAAAGTGTCACAGGATGTAAAATCACCAATGATAATATGCAAAATCATTATCTTAATTTAACAATTGTAGAATCATGTAATAGGTTTCAAAGGGTCTTCAAATCTTCATGTTAAACTACAAAATAAACAAATTAACATCCTACCATAAACTAATATTTAATATGATTTTATAAAATAATATCATATCTATTGCCATCTTTATCTATTCACACAAATAATATTTAACTACATCAAATAGAAGATAAATCTAATATTCTATCTTATTTCTATTATTATTATCTTAATATATAAAATATTGCTTAAGATTACTTAATATTATCTCTATTTGTTTTATTTTTCTTTTATATAACAAAAAGCTATTAAATATATGTTCATCAAAATATTTATTATGATTAAATTTATATCTAAATATTATACTATCAGATATAAATACGTTTAAAATAATAAACTAAAACAATTTCATGTACATATGTACACATAATAAATACATAATAGTCACACATATTTAAAATTTTGCTAAGTAAAAATGAAAAGTTAAATAATATGCATATATATATATATATATATTAATTGTTTGTCATTCAACTAATTGTAAAAATATTTACAATAGTATGGAATACATATAATAATTGAAAAAATCATATTTTAAATAATGTAATTATGATTATAAGAAAATTATAATTTATAAATATAAATAAATAGTTATTAAATAATAATAAAATAATAAATATGATTTTATAAAAAAAACTTAAATATAAAAAAATCAAATTTTCAATTATTTTCATAAAATAAAGTATAGAATTATTATATTTTATAAATATAAAATTATTATTAAAAATTAAATTAAATTATTAATGAAGACTCGCGCGTAGCGCGAGTTAAAAAATCTAGTCTATACTATATAAAAGTTGAGGCTATAAGCCATTGAGGGTGTCCACGTAGTATGTTAAACGACCAATTAAAATATGACAATTTGTTTTTTTAATTTACTATTTTTAAAAATGTTAATATTATCAAAATCATTTATTTCAATATAAAATATAAATCAAAATCAAATATGGTAAGATTACAAAAAAAAATATTATATATAATTTAACTTAATATATTATATATTTCAAAAATAATCACAAAATAGTTAAAAACAATGGTAATTATTTTGAAAATACAATAATTTCCATCAATTTTAGCTATATAAATTTAAAACATGTGGTTTTTAAAGTTTAGGGTTATATACTATTGAAATATTCACAAATTACATTTACTATATATAATTTGATGCTATAAATCATTACGAATGTTCTATACTTTATAAAAGTTGAGCCTATAAATCATTGAAGATAACACATATGATTTAAAACAATCAATTATATTATGATAAATTACTTTTTTAATTTGCTATTTCTAAAAATGTAAACATTACCAAAATCGTTTATTTCAAATATAATATAAATCTATATCAAATATGGTAAATTTACAAAAATAAAAACATTATATATAATTTAACTTATAGATTTTTGAAAATAATCATAAAATAATTAACAACAATGATAATTATTTTTAAAATACAATAATTTCTAACAATTTTAACTATATATATTTAAAACAAGTAAGTTTAGGTTATATGCTAATGAAAATATTCATAAATTACATTTATTATACATAAATTGTTGCTATTAATCATTAAGAGTGTTTTATACTATATAAAAATTGAGGCTATAAGCCATTGAGATTGTCCACATAGAATTTAAAACAACCAATCATATTATGATAAATTACTTTTTTAATTTACTATTTTAAAAAATATCAATATTACCAAAAGCGTCCATTTTAAATAAAATATAAATCAATATAAAATATGGTAAACTTGCAAAACAAAATTATATATTATTTAACTTAATACACTATAGATTTTCGAAAATAATCATAAAAATAACTAACAACAATGATAATTATTTTTAAAATGCAATAGTTTCCAACAAATTTAACTATATACATTTTAAACATGTGGTTTTAAAGTTTAGGTAATATGAAATATTCAAAAATTACATCTACTATATATAATTTGATGCTATAAATTATTAAGACTGTTCTTGTTATATAAAAATTGAGGTTATAAACCATTGAGGTTATCCGCATAAGAACTAAAATATTTATATCTCTATTTCTAAAATTGTCAATATTACCAAAATCATTTCTTTCAAGATAAAATATAAATCAATATCAAATATGGTAAACTTAAAAAAAATTAAATTATATACAATTTTAACTTAATATATTATAGATTTTTGAAAATAATCATAAACATAGCTAACAACAATGATAATTAATATAAAAATGCAATAATTTCAGACAATTTTAACTATATAAATTTTTTTACATGTGATTTTTAAAGTTTATGTTATATGCTATTCAAAATATTCACAAATTTCATTTACTATATATAATTTGATCCTATAAATCATCAAGAGTGTTCACATATTATTTAAAAGCACCAAAAACTATAAATCATTAATTTATTATTATTTAAAAAAATTGAAGATTTTAAAAAATATATTATTTTAAAATAACATGAAAATCAATATTAATTTTAGTAAAAACGAATAATAACAAAAAAATAGTTTAATATATAAATTAAATAGTTGAAAGATTAACATAAAATTAACTAGCGAAAAGTTTTAAAGAACACAAAACTTTCGAATAAAGAAAGTATGAATCTAAAAATCGTGATTTCAAAATTTAGTTTATATATTATTTAAACGGATCACATAGAATTTAAATATAACATTAATAATATACTAGATCAGCATCCTAATTTCACATTAATAAAATATATGAAAACATAAAAATATCCAAACTTTCACAATAAATTTTTTGAAATTTAGTACTACTTACAAATAATAATGACACTATAGTATGGTCTCGGTGAAAAAATAAACAAAGATATGGAGAATATTCATTATACATTTGTCAATTCAAAACTATATTATCTAAGAATATTAATTAATAAACTAAAAACAATGAAATTTGACACATTTTTAACAATTAAAAAAATATATATGTGAACTAATAAAACAACATAGTCCCAACATTAATTTATAATGTAACTAGAGGGTTTATCTTTTGTTTGGTATCGTCTGAATCTCTAATCCTCTCTATTACCATTGACGAGGTTAGTAACTCACATTTCCTAAATAAACCAGGTTGATGGTCTGCACATGGTTAATATGATTTTTAGATTTGATGTTTACATTTATATTATTCCTGATTATTAGCTACATTCACTTATGTTAATATATCATATATGTCTATGTAATCATTCATTCGGCATGTTTACATGTAGTATTAATACATTTATATATAATTTGGTGGGATAAAATATAATCAAAATATTATCGAATTATTCAACATAACATCAATTTAATTTTAGTTTTTAGCACAACTATGAAAACACTTGTTTTGGCATTAATATGATTGATAGTTATATTTTTATGATGTTTCTTGATCAACATTATGTTCACATATCCAACATGCTTTTATAATAAACTTCACTTTTTGATGTATTTTAATCTTTAATCAGCTATCAAACCTACAAATTTTGAAAGCCTTAATAGTGCACTCATCTACTATATTAAAATAGAGTCCTATTTGAAATTATCATGGCATGTTTTTTTTGGACTTATTGAAAAATGTTGTGACTTATCTATTAACTAACATCTATATTATTAAAAATCAAGTACAAAATTGGAATGTTTGGAAACATGGATAGTAGACTAAAGGAAAAATGTTTGGAAACATGGATAGCAGATTAAATATTTTTTTCTATTTACACATTTAGTCATCATATTTCTTTTTTATTTACAGATTCTTCCAATATCACTTAAAATAATATATTTAAATTAATTAATTTCAATGTGTTATTTCTTTGTCGTAAAAAAACAATCTCGAAATAGATAGTGTATGTTATATAAAACTATCTATAAATATATTATTAAATTATTTATTTTAGTAAAATATAAAATAATCTAACAAAAATTTACTTAAAATTTTAAATATTTTTATAAAATTATACATTAATAAATTTCGTGATTCGTAATATAATATTATTATAAATTATTTTAACTAAGTTTTTATTATAAAACAGGAAAATAAAATTCTACACTATTTTTTAATAAATTCTATAAATATATTGTCTATTATTTAAAAATAGCAGTGTTACATTATTTAAATATGGTAAAATTATAATAAATAGTTAAATTAACAAATTTTAAAATTTTATCTACTATTAACAAATAGTAATTAGACCATTTCAAAAATTAGTTAATATGACATATTTAATTATTTACATTAATAATAAATCAACTAAAGATTTGAATTTTGTTTTTTAATTATAAAAAAATCTGTTGAGAAAGAATCTAACAAAATCTTACTTAAGAATTTAAATATTTTTATAAAATAGTACATTAATAAATTTCGTAATTAGTTATATAATATTATCATAAATCAATGTTAACTAAAATTTTATTATAAACAAGAAAATAAAAATTCTACTATTTTTATAAATTCTATAAATAAACTCTGGATTATATGAAAATAGAAGTGTTACATGAATTAAATATGATAAAATTATATTAAATAGGTAAATTAACAAATTTTAAATTCTAAAGTTTTTCATATAAATAAATCATCATTCATCATTAAAATAAGTTAAAATTCATAAACTGTATAATAGCTTTATACAAAATAAATATTAGATATTAGATATAATAGATTTTTTGAACAATCACAATTTTGATAATAATCAATTAGGAACCAAATAAAATAGTCTATTTTTGAACCTATAAGATTTTGAATTTAAATATATTAGATATTATAGATAACAGATTTTTTAAACAATCACGATTTTGATAATCAACCAATTAGGAACCAAATGTTTTTTAAGAATATTCATCAACTCATTATACCATATTTATAATTTGATAACAGAATTTTCAATCCTTCTAAAACGTGTGCAACGCCCATCTAATATTTTGGGTATATAAATTTGGTACATTAATAATAAACCAACTAGAATTTTTATTTTTTAATTATAACAAAATCTGTTGAGAAAGAATCTAACAAAATTTTACTTAAAAATTTAATTATTTTTATAAAATTATACATTAATAAATTTCTTGATTAGTAATATAAAATTATTATAAATAATTTTAACTAAGTTTTTATTATAAAACAGAAAAATAAAATTCTACACTATTTTTTCATAAATTCTATAAATATATTCTCTATTATATAAAAATAGCAGGGTTACATTAGTTAAATATGGTAAAATTATATTAAATAGGTAAATTAAAATTTTTAAAAATTTATCTATTATTAACAAATAGTAATTAGACCATTTCAAAAATTAGTTAATATGACATATTTGATTATTTACATTAATAATAAACCACCTAAATATTTAAATTTTATTTTTCAATTATAACAAAATCTGTTAAGAAAGAATCTAACAAAATCTTACTTAAGAATTTAAATATTTTTATAAAATAATACATTAATAAATTTCGTAATTAGTTATATAATATTATTGTAAATTAATGTTAACTAAAATTTTATTATAAACAAGAAAATAAAAATTCTACTATTTTTTATAAATTCTATAAATAAACTCTGGATTATATGAAAATACAAGTGTTACATGAATTAAATATGATAAAATTATATTAAATAGGTAAATTAACAAATTTTAAATTCTAAAGTTTTTCATTTAAATAAATCATCATTCATTAAAATAGGTTAAAATTCATAAACTGTATAATAGATTTATACAAAATAAATGTATTAACATATGTTAAACTTACAATTTTTTATTTATATTGAAACTTTCAACAATATATTGTTTTAAAATGTTTGTATACAAAAATATAATAATATATAATAAACTTTAATTCATATACTATTTTTTAAAAAAAAATGTCAATAGAAAACTATGGTATTTTAGCAACTCACTTAAAATTTTAATGACAAATCAAATATGTTGGGAATTTAATTATAAAAAATATGTTGGGAATTTTCTTTTAAATAGTACTAAAATTCAAATATCTTATGTATAAAATAATAGATTAGATGTAGTAACAAAAAAATTCAAAATTAATTTTTAATAAAATAATATGATAGATACTACTATGTATAAAATTTACTAAAAATATGTCTATATTATTTAAACAAAACAGTGTTTTACTTACAAATTTCATAAAACATTAAAATGATATATGTTAAAGTATATTTTCTTATACATATTAAATAGATTTCTTTTAAGTAATATAAATAAATAAAATTTAAAATATATTATATGCAAAATGTATAAATTAAAGAAAAAATATATTTTGAAAAAGATTCTTTATTTGATTATTTCATATGGTTATTTTATTGTATTTCAACTCGAAAATATATTAGTAAGTAAATAAAAATTAATAATAAATTAAAATGTTTTAAACAAATCACTATATATTAATAATTTTGAGGAAGAAATATAAAAAAATTATAGAGTTACACAATGTATAGCACTAAATTAAAAATTATATAATTAAAATATTTATAGTAATATCAAATACATTTATAAAATAGAAAAATATCCGCACGGACGTGCGGGTTAAAATCTAGTTAAAACTTAAAAGGTAGTACTAACTTACTATTTTTGCATTGAGAGCCAAAAAAAATCATCTAAAACTAATATTCCAGCAACGCAAGGAAACGGTCAAACATTGAGAAGATGACATTATAGGGGTTTGGAAGATTAGACAAACTTGAGATCTGAGTGTTTAACTGTTTTATCGTCTTCCTAAACCATTGTCGCATCGCATCGGCCAGTGAGCATCTTGCATTATTAAAATGGAGTATGCTCTTTTGCCTTTCCCAATAGGCGTTAGAATCTTCTTTTCGTTTCACACTCTAATTGTATTCGAAATATTGTTATTATTTTGTTTAGTTAAAACTCAGTTTGTATTTTCTCCACTTGGACCATCTGTATTAATTAGATACGAGGCAAACACTGCATGGGAAGATTCTTTTATCGTGTGAACATTCCGATAAACTAAACCATTTCTCGACTTGATTTATGAAGTATGAAAAGGTATTGTGAAATAAAAAAAGGTAACTTTAGGCAAGGATGTTTAATAAATCTATATATATAAAGGAGTGTTTTAATCACTCTTGATGCTGCCACATGAGATTCCACGTCACAAAGTCGTCTCTTGACAACGCAACACGTGTCCCGGACATTAAAACACTGCGATTTATTAAATATAACAGTATAACAACATGTAAATTATATAATGTAATCTATATATATAAAAGAGTGTTTTAATCACTCTTGATGCTGCCACATGGGATTCCACGTCACAAAGTCGTCTCTTGACAACGCAACACGTGTCCCGGACATTAAAACACTGCGATTTATTAAATATAGCAATATAACAACATGTAAATTATATAATGTAATTAATAATATATATAATTTTTATGATATGATTTTCATATTTAAAATGTTGATTTACACAATTTATATTTTTTTAAGTTTGATTTTTTTACTTTTATGAAAATAAGTAAAACATATTTATTTTATTTTTTGTTGAAAAATATTTGTGCTAATATTTATTTAATTAATAATATTATAAATTTATTAATTTTTAATTCATGAACTTTATTATTGATATTAAATTTATGTTTACTAATTATTTTAATAGTAGAAGAAAACAGAAAAAATGTTCTACTTAAAAGTTATAATATAAAAATCTCTTTATGTTTTAGTAAAACTGATATCTAATTCATAAAATATTACAAAAGCTAAATATATTTATAATTTTTTGGTATTAAACTTAATAGATCAAATATCGGTAGTATATAAACCAAACCAAATCAAAGTATCTATGGTTTTATTATGGTTGCTATTTTTATAAATCAAAATACCTAAAAACCGAAATCTGGATTGAACATCTCTACAAATTAACCAAAACTACGAACATATGTAAGATTATTAAAAATTCCCACAAATATGGTATTAGAAATTAAAAACTTGAAGATTACTTGACTAACAAGTAAATACTCACACCACCCAAACCAAAAAAATTACAGATACATACAAAAACCTTATTTTCCGGTACAAGAAGCCTCAAACACGATTCATAAACCCAGTTAATAACACCTTACAGAAAAAGTTGAACCCAACACTTTTAACAAACCTAGGATAATACATCTAATCACTAGAAGAACTTTCATAAGGTCCAACCAAACGTAATCGCTTCAAAACTCACCAATTTTTAAAACATATAATACACATCTTTTGTAAATGCAAACCTAAAACACAAACCACAAAATCATATAAAAATAATAACCTAGATCATAAGTAAAGTATATCCCGCCCGTAGGGCGGGCAGACCCTAGTTATGAGTTGAAATTCAACTTTTAAGGCTCTCCAAACAATATTTGCTTTTCATCTTTTCATTTTAGTCTTTGTAGATTGATGTTAACTTTATATGTTTTCACACAAACGGTTTTATGATCTTATGTTAACATATCATATATGTGTATGCGATAAAATCATTCATGCTGTTTTTTTTTTGACAATGAACAACTATTTTATTAATCAAACTCGAGGTGGTTTTGGTAACTAAACCGGAATAGAACAACAATGAAAAAACTTTCTATGAAAAGTTCTTGTAGTCTTAGCTAAAGAGTTCAAAAATCCATTTTGCGCTTTTGGAATGTGAGTGATCTTAAGGTCTAGAAAACATATCTTCATAGTCATTATCGCCTCTAGTTCTATCCCAAAACTTGGCCATGCTTTAGGCTCTTTTATCTTCGCAATCAGATCCTTGAAATTCATACCAAAGCTCTGACATGTCGAATGCTGGAGCATACTCTCCATTGCCCATCATAGTGTTCCTAGTTCTGAAATGCAAGACATTCTCTCGCCATTCAAAGTTCTGTGACTCCATAAGTTGATTCTTCCCCAAGCTATCCATCCAAACCTAACCGCAACAACTGAACTGAGGTATGGAAGTCCATGGACCATCCACTATGTAGATATTACCCAAGCTTAAGACTTGGGGATCCTCAATACTATGCTTTTGTGAAATTAGTGCTACCATTTCTTGTGCATAAAACCAGGCTTGATAGTCACTTTTCGCATAACGGATTAGCTCCAAAGGGTCCATGTCTATTCTCCTAAAGAGTTTATCATCCGATTTTTCCAAAGTACCAGGTTATCCAAGGATAAGGATCTTCGTCTAATTCTGGTTCGACAATGTTATTCTTTCTCTAGAAAAGATAATCCATATTGGCATAAAGTCTCGATAGTGGGAATATGTTTGGACTAGATGGTGTTGCTGATAAAGACCATGCTTGTAAGGTTAGTGGACATTCAAAGACTGCATGAGTAACAATTTCCTCTGGTTCGCAATATCTTGTGCAATAATTATCGCATCGCATCTTACGGCATATTAGATTCCTCGTTACCGCCACATGTCTTGTTATCAGTTGCCACATAAGATGACATATCTTCAGAGGTGCTTTTACTTTCCAAGCAAATGATTGAAGCTTGGTTATACTAGGTTCTATGACCTTCATCTCTTCATCATTCCTCAATGAGTTACGTGCTACTTAGTATCCAGATTTAACCGTGTATTGGTCGTTCTTTGTGTAGTTCCAACAGTAGGTATCACGACGATGAGTTGAACTTATGGCCAAACATCAAATGAGAGGTATGTCATCATGGACAGCATAATTTTCCAGTAATCCAACATCCCATTTATTTGATTCTTCGTTAATAAGATTAGTGACTCGCATCCTTGGGTTCATGACTGGTGCACAAGGTCGAGCCGACCTAGACGGGATGGTGGTAATCCAAGGGTTGTCTCACACGTTAAACTCATATCCAGACTGAATTTTATAATTTAATTCCCAGTAGATCCGCTAATATCTTCGTAAATTCATAAGTAGGATCCCATTCCTCATTCATTATGGATCCCAAGGGTATCTTTGATTTGTTGCCGAACATTTCCAGCAACCCTCTTACCAAAGAGTATAGAGGATTTATCAAAATTGATGCATTGACATGATTCTTGTCCATATGTCCTGACTACTTTCATAACTTCTTCACATTATGTGGCTCCGCCTTACAGTAGAAAAAGCTATCATCAGCAAAGAGAAGGTGAGATACCGAGGTACAAGCGCGTGTAAGACGCATCCCCGTTATCTTCCCTCGATTCTCTCATGATTAAGAAGGCTAACGAGCGCTTTCGTGCATAAAATAAATATGAAAATAGACAAATGATCTCTTTAACGTAAATCTCTTCCCGGGAAAATATTTCCCCTTGGTTGGCCATTCATGAGTACCTTGTACTTAACTGAAGTAATGCAACACATAATCCAGCTAATCCACGTATCTGAGAATCCCATTTTCTTCATAACTACTTTGATGAATGACCATTCCATCCTATCATACGATTTACTCGTATCTGTTTAATGGCCATTCTTTTAGATCGTCCACTTGGTTTTGTTCGTAGTGTATGAAACATTTCCTGCGTAATCATGATATTATCTGTTATTTGTCTTCCAACAACAAAGGCTGATTAGACTTCTGAAATACGGTCGGGTAGGACTTTCTTTAGTCTCTAGCATAAGACCCTCAAGATTATCTTATAGCTGGCATTGCACAAGCTAATCGGGCGAAATTGAGACATTTCTATTAGCTTAGTTGTCTTTGGGATTAGGCAAATATTGATGTCATTTAGACCATTCGCCATTGTCCCCTCAACAAGGAATTGAGTAACCATACATTTTAATTCTTCCTTTACGATATCCCATAATTTCTGATAGAAAGGAGTTGTCATCCCATCTAGACCTGGAGTTTTTTCTGGATGCATAAAGAAGAGAGCTAATTTCACCTCCCACTCAGTTACCGGGGCTGTAAGATCTTCATTTATCGTCTCTGTGATTGTTGTTGATACCTCAGACAATGCTTCTTCTATCTCCTCTAGATTAGATGACTCAAAGATTAACCTAAAATAACTAGTAGCAATGGCTACAAGTACTACCTCAACAACATTCCAGTTGCATCTAGGAGCTGTGTGATTCTATTCCTTGCTCTTCTTTGCTTTGTTAAGGCATGTAGAAACTTTGTATTTCTATCGTCTTCTCTTAACCATAAAACTTATCCTTTTTGACTTCCGGAACATCTCCTCTGCCTTAAGAGCATCAGATGGCTCCTTTAAAGCTTATGTTATTTTCTCAGTCGTAGCATCATCATTCAAAGTATAAGCCATCCACCTTCTCTTTAAGACCTCCACAAGTTTCTCTGAATACAAGTTATGCTGCCTCCTCTTATGGCTTTAGGCCTTGCGACAACTTGAGATATGCTCCATAATATTTGCATCAGGAGATCTGATGACTTCCATCCCTCGAGAATGACTTGCCTTAATTTCTCTTTATCCAACCATTGTGCATCAAATTTGATATATATATATATATATATATATATATATATATATATATATATATTTTAATCTTGCTTAGTTTTGTGAGAATGTTTGCTAGGATCGGACGATTATCCGATCCCCATAACCTCAAGTATTTTACAGCTAACTGAGGAAACTTCTCTAGCTAATCCTCATTTCCAACACCTCTATCTAGTCGGCACTTGACAATTTTTCTTCATGCTCGTTTTCCTACCCAAGGTAGCATATTACTACTGAATGGGAACTCCAAACATACCACAATCACTTAGCATATGTTTGAATGGCAATAACGAGCTATTAGATGATTGTCTACCTCCTTCCTTTTCATTATGACCAGTGATTTCATTGAAATCTCCATCATCAACCAAAGTCTAGTACATGTCGTTGAGAAACTCGTAAAACGTTCTCAAATTTGATTTCTACGTTCTAACACAAGGTCTCCATAAACAAACATCATGAAACCTTTTATTCCGTCAATGAGTGCCTCAATGTCAATCATTCTGTTATTCGAAAATAAAACATTTATCGAAACTCATCCATAGAAAAGAAAGCTAAACTACCCCTCTTGCCAAGTGGCTCAAAGGTAAATAAACTATCAAATCTTAAGTCATGTCGAATGTTTTGCAACATCAGCTTCCTATTCTTCGTCTCAGAAAAGACACAAGTTTTGAGCAATGCTTTTGACACATCTCCGTAAGTCGTCGAACTGTGAGATTGTTTTCGATCCCTCGACAGTTCCAACTTAGTGTCTTCATGGATGATGTTTTGATGGATTTTTGGAACACATAAAAACCTTGGAAGAGCTGGGTTTAGTCTTTTCAATTCGTTGAGTTGCTGGCTTGAGGAAGAGATACCCATTGTATTAGTTGACCGATTACGAGGAGAACCCCTACGAAGGAAATCCGCTTTCTTGGTCTGAATGCCCAATGAAACATTCATTGTTGGACCAATCCTAGAACTTGTTGAACCCCGTAACTTCTCAACAATTTCCGTAACATGTGTGCTTTGAAGTCTTAACCAATGCATTCCTTAACTTCATTTCTTTTAACTTAACTGATACACTAAAAATTGGAACATGATACTATCAAGTTAGCAGTTGTAGTTGTTGTATTTGAGATTCAATTCCAGAGGACCGTTTTACACTATATCTTATGAGTTTTAATTTCTTAGTTAAAACTTTCAGATATAACAGAGAACAAGGTAAAAATAACAGAGAGCAAGGTACGGTTTGAGTTGTTTTTAATTTGGGAAAAAGCTAGCATAGGGTGATTTAATGGGTGTTAGATATCATTAAGCCACACAATTATTCAAGTTCGATTTAGGAACAAGCCAAGAACATAGATCAATGGCTAGAAAAATCCACTGTCGTGGCTCTTGTTCCTTTCAGAGAACAGCCTCGGAGACTAAGTTGTCGTTTGTTCTGAGTTCTGTCTATGAACAATAACGATCAAGTTTATTCAATTCATATTACACCCTAATATCTACTTTCGCTGATTAGAGATATAATAGTTATTCTAAACAATTCAGGCAATCTATAACACGGTTAATGAATAGATGAAACTATAGATCTAACATAAAGTGATCAGATTCATGCTAGCATTAAATTAGGTTTAGAATAAAGACCATCATGAACATACAACTTATTTATGTGTAGCTTAAATAAATTTAACACCCTAACACTCTAAACTAACAATATCGACTACTCAGCAATCATGGCAATAAACACAGCAAGCAATACTGAATAATACTCCATTAATCGAAATCAAAAACTAAAAATAGGGTTCAAGATATCTTCTCTAGAACAAGGTGAAGATTCCTCTCTCCCTTACAAAGTATTGAATCCAATCGAGTTTTGCTGAAAAGTATGAGAGAAAATTGAGCTGAAAAAGTCTAGGTCTAATAATGGTCGTGCCTCCCTTTTATAAAGCTTTTGTGGCGGCTGAAAAGAGGAGAACATATAATTAGGGCAAATTCCAAAAGATTCTGCAGTTTCCTAAAATATCTCCCACGGGGATCAAGGCTCTGCTTGTTCTCCGGGACAAAATCCAAATTTTCCCCTTTTCTTGATGTTTCCCTCCAAAGTTCCACAACCTCTTTTATACATGAAATATCTCGAATAGAGCTGTAAGTACCCTATAATTGCATGAGAAAGATCAATAAATCACATCCAAAGTATGCTAAAAACACATTTTCCCCAGACTTAGATCTTTGTTTGTCCTCGAACAATTTCAAGCTTTAGAACAGGCTAGAGAGGATTCAAGGTGTGAGAACTCTTCTATTCCCAGTAATCATTCTATAACCATAAATATCTGAACCATATAAGCTGTGCATCTAGGACCACACACCCTTACCAGAACACCATTGACTGCTGTTCAAAATCGGCTCCATACTCTGTGTGTCAAACCTGCAATGTTACTCATTTCTAACAAAACACCTTATATTCAAATTAAGGGTGGCGTGAGCATATCTTATCACAACACTAGACATGGTAGACACCGCTAGGTATGAACAGACTTTTTCTGTTTGTGGGGCTGCAAGTTTTAGTGGTTACCATTTTCTGTAGAGGAATGTAAGGGATGACACGAAATTGTAAGAGAGGATGGATCCATTGATCTCCATAGCCTAACTTGTTTTGCTTGTTCTCCCCACCTTGATCTCTCAAACTTATTCACCGCCGATATGTTTTCCCAATCAGAGACGCTGTTTCTAAATTATATCTTTCTCTCTCAATCATCAATGGGAATTTAAATAGATAAAGTTTTTTTACTGAATAGATGATGATGATGATGAGAGAGGGTATTTACAAATAATGTTTGGTGCCTCTGATGGTTCTGATGCCATTCTTTTGATTTTCTAGGCCTCCTTGTTCCTTACTCCAGAGAACAGTCGAATGGTCTTTCTGATTAGCTTGTTCTCATTGACTGACTCTTTCTCAACGCCCTGATCTTTCTGTCTTGTTCTCTTCACCCTTGATCAGTGGTTCAATGCAGCAAAAACGAGTTAAGGCTGCATTGATCATTTCTTCTCCGACCCTTTTCCACAATTCTACACATATGACAATTAGAATAACAAAATGCATGAAGGTGGAATAAAGGATATGGGTTTTAAGGATGGATGAAAGGATAAGGAGTCCTGAGTGTGATCTCGTTTCCTTGCTCTAGTGCTGATCCTTCTAAGAATTTCAGTCAATATTAGGCTCAAGTTAGATGGAGTTAAGTTATACATGTATACCATTATAAGCAGAAGGCTTATGGAGAACAAAGTGATAATGTTAGGGTGTTCCAGGTCCAAGTGTAGGTCTTTCGTAACTGCTAAGGTCACTGGATAAGATAACTAAAAGCACGCAGAGGTTAATGATCATCATAAAATATGGTCCTAGTTCCCACAAAGTTAGACTGACTCAATAAATCACAGCAGACTCGATAGAAGAAAATAAGAAAATCCTAAAAACAAAGCATAAAAAAAATAAGTAGCAAAGCACACAACATAAGTGCCTCCCCCAGACTTACTTCACACCGTCTCTGGTGTGAAATAGAATCAAGGAAGAATGGGATAGACACACTTACCAGTGGGTTGCCTCCCACCAAGCGCTTAGTTTAAGTCATTAGCTTGACTTGGGTTGGAGGATCAAGGGGATGAGGAATAGCCTAAGGGAATTTCTTCACCTTCTGCGATGGTTGTGTTAGAAAGATATGGCTTCAAGCGCTGACCATTCACAACGAACTCACCTCCTCTCGTGTCTAACAACACAATAGCTCTGTAGGGTCTGTCTTCCTTGATGGTGAAAGTGCCAGACCACCTTGATTTCAACTTACCATGGAACAGCTTCACCCTTGGGTTGAACAGCAGAACAAGGTCGTTTGGTGCAAAATTCCTGTTGATGATCCGCGTGTCATGATACGCCTTTGTTCTTTCCTTGTAGATTTTGGAGCTTTCATAGGCCATATGCCTAATCTCCTCTAGCTCGTGGAGCTGAATGGAACGCCTTTGTGCTGCAGTCTTCATGTCAAAGTTGAGTAACTTCAGAGCCCAAGCTACCTTGTACTCAAGCTCCACAGGTAGGTGACACACTTTACCATATACCAGGTTGTAGGGCGTGGTCCCGATATGTGTCTTGTAGGCTGTTCTGTATGTCCAGGGAGCATCGTCTAGCTTGAGCGACCAATCCTTACGCGTTGTGCTCACTGTCTTCTGAAGAATGCTCTTGATCTCTCTGTTTGAGACCTCAACTTGACCACTAGTCTGCGGATGGTAAGGGGCTGCTACCTTGTGCTTGACACCGTTTTTTTCTTCAAAAAACCTTGAAAAACCTTATTGATGAAATGAGTGCCTCCACACTAGGAATCCCAAATCTTGGAAAGATAATGGTTTTAAACATCTTGACCACCACTCTAGCATCGTTTGTGGGGCTGGACAACGCCTAAACCCACTTGGATACATAGTCCACTGCGACCAAGATGTACTCATTCTTGGTTGACTTAAAAAAGGGCCCATGAAGTATATTCTCCAACAGTCAAAGACCTCGATCTCCAAGATGAAATTTTGAGGGATCTCGCTCCTCCTACAAATGTTTCCTTGTCTTTGACATGCGTTACACCTTGAGATGAAGGCGTGAGCATCCCTAAACATCGTTGGACATCAAAATCCAGCTTGAAGTACCTTCGAAACTGTCTTAAAGGTCGCAAAGTGCCCAGCATGGGAAGAACCATGGCAGTGATGTAGTATCCCTAGAATCTCTGCTTCAGCTACACATCTCCTGAACACTCCATATTTGTAATGTCGATATAGGTATGGCTCATCCCGAAAGTAATGGCGAGCATCTCTCAAAGTCTGCCCATCCAGCATTGTTCTCTTGAGCATTTTATCCATCTCAAACTTCATCAAGATGTCTCCTAGTTGGAGATCAATCCTCCCATTCTTCACGTCGATAATTGCACCAGCTGTGCAAAGGAAAGGACGTCCCAAAATGAGTAGATCTCTGGGTTCTTCATCAAGTTCTAGAACCACAAAATTGGCTGGGATCATAGTATTGCCGATTTGGACATTGAGATCTTCAAGAACACCTACTGGCAGCTTGATGATCTGTTAGCGAACACGAAAGAGATCCTGGTCTGCTTGAACTTGGTAAATCCCAGACACTTAGCAACAAATTAGGGCATAAGGTTGACACTGGAGCCGAGATCACATATAGAGTAGGCGAAAGTAGTCTCCTCAATATGGACCGAGAGAAAAAACTTGCCTAGATCACCCAGTTTCTTGATCACCTTGTTCTGCAGCATAACACTGCATTCCTTAGAGACCAACATCACTTTGCTGTCCTCTGATACCTTTCCTGAGATCAACCCCTTCATCAGACTTCGCATTGAGGGCATCATCTGGATCGTATCAAGCAGAGGGAGTTTGATCGTCAACTCTTCAAGCATCTTCGAACACTTCATCTCCTCACGGTCCTTAAGATATTTCTTAGCTGGAACAGGATAGGACACCTTAGGGGTGTAGACTCGAACATGAGGAGTCTCGGCAGGTGTGACATCCACTTCGGGAAAAACCTCTGGGGGTTGTTCTCTCTTTTGTTCTCCAACCGGAACACCCTCTGTAGGTTGTTCTGTCTCCTTCTGCTTTCCTTTTTCAGTTGCAGTAAATCTTTTAGGTACTGGGTCCGTGAGTTGCTTTCCACTTCTCAGCTCAACTGCATTACAATCCCTGGGATTCTTATCAGTTTTTTCAGGAAGTGTCCCTTGCTGCCTCTTGACTCCTTCAGCTGCTTGAGCTAGGTGTACATCGATATGTTTCATGTGGCTGCTCACAGTGTCATACTTAGTATTCATCTCAGTGAACATGTTGTCCATCCTGTTGTTGATCTCTGTGGTAGCCTGGTTCAACGCCTTGACCTGAACCTGTTGACTCTGGAGCAGCTGATGCATCATGTTCCCTAAGACCTTGAGCTCGTCTTGCTGTCCGCTTGATGCTGCTGGAGCAGTTTGCTGGGAGTTCAAGGCATTGCGGAACTCCCAGTTCATACCATCATAGAAAATCCCTAGAATGTAGTCCTGATCAAACCCGTGTTGAGGGCACTCTCTGAGTATGTCATTGAATCTCTCCCATGCATCATTAAAGGGTTCGTTGGAGTGCTTCTTGAGAGAGGAGATCTTGTTCCTGAGAGCAGCCGTTTTTGCCTTGGTGTAAAAGTGACTAAAAAAGGCAGCTCGAACCTGCTCCCATGAAGTGAGAGAGCTAGTAGGCAGTGATTTCAACCACCTTGATGCCTTGTCGGCAAGAGAGAACGGAAACAACATACACTTGAGAAAGTCAGGTGTAACCCCGTTTGAGCGAGTCATAGCACATATCTCCTCAAAGGCTTCAATGTGTTCCATTGGTATTTATGTCGGGAGACCATGGAACATATTTCTATGCACCAGAGAGATCATGGAGGCCTTGATCTTGAAATCCTGCCGAGTACAGGATGGAGGAACAATGGCTGAGCGAGTGGTTTGAAAGTTTCGAGGAAGATTCCTTTCTCCAATCTGAGTTGGTTGCTCCTATTGTTCATGTTGCTGCAGCTGCTGAGCAGCCGTTTGTTGAGCTTGCAAGGCATGTTGCATCTGCTGCATCTGTTGTTGCATCAGGGCCATTGCAGCAGTGGGATCATGCTCATCGTTGTTATCGCCCATGTTGGCGTGAGTAGGTCTTGATTGAGTTCGGTTGTTCCTTTCTAATCTTGTGAGTTCTTGATTGCTGAGGGTGATTAATGGACTTGATGTGTTGTTTCGAGTATTTGTACTTGACATACACCTGAACATCACCTGCAAACAAGAAAATAGAGCAAGTTAGATGTCTTAGACAAAGTATAAAACCAAGAAAGTATAGGTAAAAGCTGGTCCCCGTCGCAACGACGCCAAAACTTGATACACTCAAAATTGGATCTTGCTACTATCAAGTTAACAATTGTAGTTGTTGTATTTGAGATTCAATTTCAGAGGACCATTTTACACTATATCTTAATTTCTTAGCTAAAACTTTCAGATTTAACATAGAACATGGTAAAAATAACAGAGAGCAAGGTACGGTTTGAGTTGTTTTTAATTTGGGGAAAAGCTAGCCTCGGGTGATTTAATGGGTGTTAGATATCATTAAGCCACATAATTATTCATGTTCGATTTAAGAACAATCCCAGAACATAGATCAATGGCTAGAACAGTCCACTGTCGTGGCACTTGTTCCTTTCATAGAACAGCCTCAGAGACTAAGTTGTCGCTTGTTCCAAGTTCTGTCTATGAACAGTAACGATCAGGTCTATTCAGTTCATATTACACCCTAATATCTACTTTCGCTGATTAGGGATATAATACTTATTCTAAATAGTTCAAGCAATCTATAACACGGTTAATGAATAAATGAAACCCTAGATCTAACATAAAGTGATCAGATTCATGCTAGCATTAAATTAGGTTTAGAATAAAGGCTATCATGAACATACAACTTATTTATGTGTAGCTTAAATAAATCTAACACCCTAAACTAACTATATCGACTACTCAGCAATCATGGCAATAAACACATCAAGTAATACTGAATAATACTCCATTAATCAAAATTAAAAACTGAAAATAAGGTTCAAGAAATCTTCTCTAATCGTTAGAACAAGGTGAAGATTCCTCTCTCCCTTACAAAGTATTGAATCAATCGAGTTTTGCTGAAAAGTATGAGAGAAAATTAAGCTGAAAAAGTCTAGGTCTAATAATGGTCGTGCCTCCCTTTTATAAAACTTTTGTGGCGACTGGAAATAGGAGAAAATATAATTAGGGTGAATCCCAAAAGATTCTGCAGTTTCCTAAAATATCTCCTGCGGGGATCAAGTCTATACTTGTTCTTTGAGGTTGTTCTCCGGGACAGAATCCAATTTTTCCTCTTTTCTTCATGTTTCCCTCCAAAGTTCCACAACCTCTTTTATACCTGAAATATCTTGAATAGAGCTGTAAGTACCCTATAATTGCATGAAAAATATCAATAAATCATATCCAAAGTATGCTAAAAACACACTATATCATCAACCCTCAGCAAGTCCTCTTCATGAGCGACATCATCCATTGGAACATCTTCACCAAATTTTTCTGGAGCACCACCTGAGATTTCCATATCATTTAAATCTCCTATTATCTGAGCATCACTTGGTGGCATATTATTATTGACATTCTCCTTAGGAGAGAATCTAAGAGACCTTGCCGCGCCTTTGTTCCTGATGGTGACATTGCCGTTAGGGTGATGATCGATGTGGTTAGGGGTTACAATTGTACTGGCTAAGTTCTTGCTGCTGTGGTGACTCTTTTCCTTTGATTGTCCATCCTTGTCAATGGTCATCATTGTTGTTTGTTCACATGGAACAATAGCATTTGAAGCATCATTCCTTGCACCAGTATCTTTAGCGTTCCATCGCTCCTCCTCACGCCATGTATAACCACTCTTGCGATCATAAGGTCCATATCCATGACGAGAATAACCTGATTTAGAGCTCCAATTTGAGTCATATCGTCCTCTCATAAGTCGATCTTGGTGTGAAAATTTTCGAGCATTGTGGTGTCTTGGATACTTTGACGATTCTTTGGTCTGTTAGTTTCCATCAAGTCATTTCTACGATCAGTGGAAAGCCGAGCTTGATCCTATAGTAAAGGCTGGCGATATCGGGTTTGAACTTTGTCATCTTCCCAAAGCTGAACACGAGCAAAGACTCTCATCATTTCTGTCTGTGTTTGAGCTTTGTCTTCTTCCGTCTTTTTTTGGACAGTCCTACTTCTCGTTTGACATCAACCCACAATGAGAACAGTCCTTGAAGAACATCTCATATTGGATTTGGATAGACACCTCTTCACCACCAGGAGATATAATCCTTTTCGTGAAATTTAGAGGTAGTCTAGAGTCCACTTCAATCAGCATTCTACCCTCTGATAACTCCATATATCTATATGCCCCAGGCTGCGGCCAAAGTTTTTGAGATTTTTGGCCCAAAAGGTGTAAAGAGATACCATAAAGTTGAACCCATAATGGTATAACCCATGGGAAATCATCATTAACAATTGGTTCCCACTTTACTAGCGCACACATACAGAAATTATAGTGAAAAAACCCTGCCTAAGAATAAAGTTTAGATCATCTCCAGTCTCAAATTTGAAAAGGAAGCGCCCATTCCTAGATCATTAGCGGTTATTCGATCTTGTACACCCCACTGAGTCGGCATATATTTGATAAGTTTCTCCACATTTTGCCTCTTAGGATTAAGAACCTTTCCTATTAGTGTCAAGCCATATTCCTCGGTGACCAAAGAGTCATCCTGATCCGTAAGCTGAATCGGATCGTCATCGTCCTCGTAAAGGATCCCTTTACCCTCTTGTCCATCATAGGGACAGACGTTAGTCTCGCAGAAGGGCCCATACAATGATATGGGACCAACACACCTGAGAAGATGATACGAAGAAAAACTTTCGATACTTTTTTTTTCACTCACAAAAGCATAAACAAACAAGAGATTGTTGGTATATGAATCTTAGTCTAACGTAGATCTTCTCCGACCAGAAACATCAACGAGCACTCCAATGAACAATGTGAGTCGAGGCAATGGTGAGTCTTGGGTTGATGATCCGAGAATCGAAACAGCTGAACAATGAAGTGAGATGGCACAACATAGAGAAAACAAAGCAGATCCGACTGGTAATCTCACGTCAAAGAAGGCAAGATCAGATGGAGATCATGAATCATTCATGCATGTTGATATTGAGTATTCAGACAGTCATATATAATTCAGTGATAAATGAAATATAGGAGTTATATTACCTATCTATAATGACATTAACGACATTAATTTAAATGTTTAACATAACTGAAATAAAGATAAATTCAACACAACCTTGATTCCGTTTTAGTTTCTAACATCACCATCACTTCACTCTAGTCTGATGAATGTTCATCCAATTCATTTGCGATGAAGAATCTGCGTTTAAAGTTATTTAGTACAATAAATTTAATAATTCTTTTACTTATATACTTAATTAATTAGCATATAGCATACTTTGATAGTAGTTCATAACTTCAAGCTAATTGTTTTACTTATATACTTAATTAATTAGCATATAGCATACTTTGATAGTAGTTCATAACTTCAAGCACATCAGAGTTCCATAGTACTTGGTTGTATTCGTAAAAATCTCTAAGAATAATTAAACTTGGAGGTAAATATAAAAATATAAATTAATGCGGATTATACTTTATTTTCAAATAAATACAATTATAGAATACCATATGAGAATTGATTAATATGCCTAAATCGTAATAAACAGATTTTAGGATATCTTGATTGTGGACAACCAACTCGTTGCCGCTCAAACTAAACATCACCGTCACCAACTACTTAGCATTTCATTTGACGTTGACTATATATAACAAACATGTTATAAAAATAATATATATTGGCCTACACAATAACAATAAATATACCTACATCATCTTCAATAGAGAAACATAAGAATGCAAAATCGTTTTTTTTTGTTTCGTCATGCCAATAACATATGAAATATATATTGTCATTAAACAAACACAATGATTAAAAAATTATTAGAATATCTAATTTATATTATTATTCATCAACAACAATCTTGAAGTTAAGCCTCTTATGGATAATATAAGCAAGTTTGGAAAGATATAAATAGAACGAAAATGATATAAAAGGAACAATATAGAGATATGCACTTTGCTCAGAATGAGATAATAGTAAAAAATAATAGGCATATTGTTCGTCTCAGTTAAAAACTTTGGATTATGCATTGAGTGATAAGCAAACTTGTGGATATGAATTATTTCATATGGACATATCCTATCCATGATTCAAATTATATGGGTCGAGAATATGTCAGGGACTATTTCTGCTGAAGTACATTTTATTGGCCTAAAAATATTGAAAACCAAAAAATGATAACAGTTAGTGCCTCAATTAATTTGTCGGTAAAGATAAAATTGCTCATTTCTCTTCGTCTGTCTATCGTGAAAAGGGCATTAGGGTTATATCTATTTTATTCAATCCGTTCGTTTTATACTAAATATTCTAAGAGATTTTTACACACAATTCTTCATAGTTCATCATTTATTACTGATTCTTTCTCCTCTCTATTATAAGTGTGGGCCGTAATGTCTTAACAAAAAGCCCAAATCGGATAATACATTAATGGACTTCAATTTTAGGGTTGGGTCAAAACGAAAAATACATCCTATATAAAGAAGAATCGAGTCTACCCGTTATAGCCGTTAAAACAAGAAGAAAAGAGAGAATAAAGACGAGAGATAGCTTGCGGCGACTTCGTTTTCTTTGGGTGTTTTGCGTTCGATCCGAGGTGGTTCAAGGTAGTTATGAGGCTCGATTCCGTTTGTCTATGTGCTGGTATCACATCGGTAGCTGTCACGAGTAGAGCAGAGATTATACGAGATCTTTGTAATAGCTTGATTGTTGTAATCCACGCCGAATAAATTTTCCAGCGAGTTGAGCTAGTGGAAAGAGAGCACCGCCTCTCCCTAGACGTAGCGGGAGGTCACCGTGAACTGGGCAAACAAATTTCTTTTTTTTTTTTTACGTTAAATCATATTAACAAGATCAAACAAGAACAATATTAATCAACATAGAATCGCAAAAGTGGTATTAGAGCTCAACTGAGCAGTCTGTAGCATTCAGAAGGTTTTCTTTTTCAAGAAGCATCACAGTTGATATAGCCTATTTATTACCACTCTTATACCATGTTATAGGTTTTATTTAGAGTCTATTATGTGCCTCAGATATGTTTTGGAGTATTTACAGGTCCATGAACGTTTTGGAGATATATGGAGATACTTGAAGCTTTTGTAGCATTTAGAGAAGAAGAATCTGTAGTTGACTATTTGAGGAGTTGAAGTACAAGACTGTCGTAGATCGACGACACAACCTTGGAGTCGACCGATTTTAAAAGACCAAGGTCGATTGATGCTGCACACTTGCCATCGATCAACATCCAAATCGCAGACATTCGATTTAAAAGCCCAAGTTAGAGACAAATGACAAAGATGCCTGGACGAGTTTTAACCTAAGTTTTAGAGCTTGATATATATGCTTTATGTATTGAGAGCATGGAGAGTGTGCAGGCGACGCTTGACAGAACTTACAGAGCTTTATTCTATCTATAATTTTAGGATTTTAGAGGAGAAGATTAATAAATCCTTAGGGAGATTTGTATTGGAGCCCCAATATTTTAGCTATGCATTATATTCAGATTATTGTTCTTCCTTTAATTATGTCTGAGTAGTTATCAACTAGATTTAGGGTTGAATGATAGCAATCATGGATCAGCCCAAAAGTAAGATTGCTAGGTTAAGTTAATATCCATCAATTGAGTTGTGCTTAATGCTTGCATTCTAGAGTAGCTATCTAGGATCTCGAAAGTAGGTCATGGACGACTACGAGAGTAGGTTTTGTGCCAGAATAGACTCCATTGAACTAAGCTGTTAGGCGCATGCGAGAGATGGTCTAATAAGTCTGGTGGACTTATCAAATCTCGTTCACACTTCCTTCTGATTTGATCGACAATCGACATCAGGCCTTAGCCGTCGATCGATGGTCTTTCCTTTTGCTCGCATACGAGAGTTAGAGTTAAAAGGGTCAGAATAGTCAATATTTGAGTTCTAGAATATTTACATTTTCGTGCTTCTTATTCCCTATAATATTTTAGGCTGGAAACCCTAGATCTAGCATATTTACATTTACATCTAGTTAGTTTATTAGAATATTTCCATATTTACATTATTAGAATATTTCCATATTTGCATTATCAACATATTTCCATATTGCATCTCTACTTCTTGAAAATGATTATTTCCTTAATTGATTGTTTGCCACTTATATATATATATATATATATATATTCACCTAGCTTGATCTTTAAAAATAAGAAATCTATTGTGTGCCATTGCTCTCTGTGGATTCAATCCCTAAGTACTACACCTGATCTTTTTGGGCAAGAGTATTATTTGTGTGTTAAGACTAGGGTTAATTTGATAGTTAACTGTTTAGAATATTTATACCCTGCTCGAACAATAAAACCACGCATGTCAAATTTGGCGCCGTTGCCGGGGAGCATTGATCGCCATTAGATTTAATTTCTAGGATTTAGTCTAGGTTTGTTACTACTTTCAGGGTACTAAATTTTTATTTTCCTTTGTTTTTCAGGTGCATGCAAAGACACACCATGAGCAATAAAGGACAAGAGCTACTATTCTCTTACCCTGATAAACTCGAACGTATGATCCGCAAAGAAAGACGACAAGCATCGATCGCCAGCATCTACACCGTGTCGACCGACACTTCTTTTCGGACAACATCGACCAACATCAGAACTCACATCGACCGACACTGATCACATAGCACCGATCGACAACAGCTTATCTGCATCGATCGATAAAAGCATACGAGTTTAGATGGTTGCGACTTTAATATTGATACGAGATGAGAATGGAAACCTGCATGACCTCGACACTCATCTGCGTAATGCAGCAAGTCAAAAGATAGACGATCAAGGGACCATAATCCCTGATACAGAAGCAGAAGCAGACACTGCAGCACCTCAACCTGAAGCTAATGCCCAAGCTGCTCAGAGAACACGAATTGACTACAACCATCTAGATCAGTTCTACGCCAACAGATCTGCCATTCGTCCTCCAGCTTTTCAGAGAAACGATTTTGAGATGAAGCCCGATTTCTTTGGACTTGTAGCACAAACACCTTAACATGGTTTGCGACATGAGAACCCTATGGATCATTTGGAGCGATTTGAGGATCTAGTGACTGCTATCAAAGACAATGGAGTCCCCGAAGACTATCTCTTTTGTAAGCTCTTCAAGTACTCACTCGCTGGAGAAGCTCATATTGTCTTAAGCAGTTACCACCAGGATCCCTGACATCCTGGAATGACATCAAGAACGCTTTCTTGCGTAACGTCTTTGATGACACAAGAGCAGAAGATCTAAGGAGCAAGATTGCTACTTTTTCATAAGAACCCTCAGAATCTTTCAGAAAATCCTGGATCAAATTCAAATCATACCAACGAGATTGTCCACATTACGGGTTCAACAAAGTGAAACTTCTCAGCACTTTATTTAAAGGTATTGGATTACAATATCAGATGGCTTTGGACACAACTAGCGAGGGAAATTTCAGCACTAGGAATCCTGAAGAAGCTACAAGGTTGATTGAGAATCTGGCATCCATCAGCAGCACCAAGAACACAAACTTTGAAGGGAAGAAATCAACTCCAACTTTGAGAAAGGATCAGATTGAAGAGCTCAAGGGAAAACTGGATAGTGTTCATAAATTCTTCAGGAAGCAGGTCACTTTGCAGAAGTAGAAGCAATAGAATCTAGAGATGATGAGATTGAAGAAGAGGATGTGAACTACCTTGATGGGAATGGTTTCCAGAGACAAGGGGATCAAGGTTTTAATAGGAACTCCTATGGGAATGCTCAAAGGAGTAGTTTTAATTAGGGTTCACAGCGAAAACCCTTTCAACAACAACATAACTTATAGATCTTCTTACTACCAAAATCCTTCTCTAGAAACTCAAGAAAGCAAGATTGAAGCAATGGTTGATAGACTTTTAGAGGGACAGTAGAAGATGACTGTGAATTTCAATGGAAAGATAGATGGGCTGTACCTCAACCTCAACACCAAGTTCTAAAATGTCAACACCCATGTGAAGAAGCTGGAGAATCAGGTGCTGCAAACAAGTGAAACCATTAGGAGGTATGAGATCCTGATCAAGGAGAAGATATAAGTTGGATGGAAGCACCACGTCAATGGATTGATTGATGATGATTTTTTGGAGGAAGTTAAGAGGGAAAGGCTCCAAGAAGAAGATTTTCGTGTGGAAAGTTCGATGTAATTCGACAGTTCACATTGGTGTCGATCTACACCAAGCAATGATCATCGATCGAAAATGATTCCTGCAGTATCAGTAGCTTCATGTGAATAAACTAACCTCGATCGACACCTACAGGAGACAATCGACCGGCAGAGTTATAAATGTATCGATCGACAATGCGACTTGAGCATCAATGAATAGATGAGAAAACCAGTTTGACTCCCAAGCATCACTGCGAGTTTGATTGTGCGTCCAAACACAATGGTTTCAAAATAGAGTACGGACATGACTGAAGCTATGTACCTTGATAGAGAATATGAGAGACACTCCAAGAGGAAGCAAAATATCCACAAACATCAACGCAAAGAAGCCAATGAAAAAGAGATGGATAGCTTTAGCAAAAGAGTTTTCAAAAATACTTTAGATACTCCTTTTGATGAAGCTTATTATACTAACAGGTTTTGGATGTTTTTCAGGGAAACAAGGGCGACAGACGATGATATACATATCATGTTCAATCATCTCAGAGAAATGATGAAACAGAGGACGTGTCTGAAGAAGAAAAGTGATCCTGGGAAGTTCATGGTTCCATGCCTCATCAAAGGCAACAAATACCCCAATGCCCTCTGTGATACTGGATCATCAGTGAGCATTATGCCAAAAAATATTGTAGAGGATCTGAACGTGAAAGGAACACTCCAATGATTCCTTCACATTTGTAGACTGCTCAAAAGTGAACTCAGGAGGGATGGTAAAAGATGGTCTAGTACATATTAACAACACCCTAGTTCCAGTAGACTTCAACGTGATGTACATCATGATAGATTGGAACTCTTCACTACTACTTGGGAGGGCATTCATGGCTACCGTGGGAGCTATCTGCGATATGAAATTAAACATATTGTATCTATCTCTAATTGATCAAAATATTTTCTATGAACCTGTCAAGAATAAGAACAAGGCTACTCTGATTGAATTGTGTGATGATGCAGAACTTGTGGCCACATGTTTCTGCGATTATAAGTTCAATAAAGATTCGGAAGATGGAGCATCGATCGACACCCAACCCATACAATCGATCTGCGCTTTTGCACTTCCGCAACCGATCGACACCCACCCTTTGCTATTGATCGACGACTCTACTCTAGAACCGATCAACAATTGTCACGCAAATGGTGGTTACAACACAGCCTACCTCGAGCATGAAAAAGATTACAGAGAAGAAGAGATAATCAAGTACCGTGGTATTGCTATGGAATAGGTTGCTGTTTATCACATTTCCCATCGACTCGGGAAATCAACATCGATTGACGGTAACCCCACGCCATCGATCAATACTGACCTAGAAGCAACATCCGAACTAGATTCATCTGCAGAACTCGAGAAAGGATATGGTCACCTAAAACCAGACGAGTTTGGTATCATGAGAGATCCAGACAGTCATGCAAGAGCTATGGATGGTAGACTACTAAATGTCACGAGGGAAGATATAACAGATATACTTTCCATGGCTAATGGAGCTGGAAACCTTTTCGGGAAACAATATGGTTACCGAGCATCGATCGAAGGTCACCATACACCATCGATCGACACACGTCCAGCATGCCAAGAGTACGACGAAGATTAAAGAGAGGACGAGCAGATTGAATATCGCGGCCTGGATGGGTGATGAACGCGACAGTGGATAATCGAGCCTCGTTCGCCGGATACTCATGGCCATCGAACGACATCAAACGCGAACTAGAACACGAACTTGGAGCAGAAGATAAAAATATTGGTAATCTTAGACCGGATGAGTTCAAAATTTTCAGAGACCCAGAGGGACATGCACGGGCACTTCGTGGGAGAATCCTACATTTATGTAAGGAGGATGTAGCAGATGCCCTTATTATGGCTAGCGAATCGAGTACTTTATTTGGAAAACAGCAGCGCCATCGATCGACGCGAATCTTCAAGCATCGATCGACATTAAGGAACAGAAGAACGAGACGATCCGTAATGTTCCATACACTTCCAATCATCCTAGATCGCTCGACAACACCCATCGTGCATCGATCGATAGAACTTTTTCGGAGGTACACAAATTTTGTCCTTCCAGTGCCTACAATAAACCACCATCGATCGATTGGATCAAACCACCATCGATCGATTGGATCAAACCACCATCGATCGACTGACGTTTTGAGAAAAGTACGAGAGCTTTTGATGCTGAGGACAACATATTTTTACATTGGGAAAATAAAGATGAGTATGGCATCTATAGAGATGAGAATGGTAATGCACGAGCTACATACGGAAGAATAGTGAATGTGCAAGATGAAGATATTAAAGCCGTTCTAGAGAGAGCTAATTTGTTTGAGTAGAGCTAGATATGTTTACCAGAACATGCAGGAAAGATCACTACTATGTCTATGAAGGATCATAGGACATACAACAGAGCAGAGATTGATGATATTGTGCATGAGATCTACAGAGCTCAAGCAAGAGAGGTCACTGGATGATTTCTACAAGAGGCTGGATGATGTATACTATCCTATAGACAAATGCCTCACCGGTTTGACTGCACTCATGGATGAGAGGAAGCAAGATTTGGATACTGTTCAGAGACAACATGCGATTGGAGCAGAAGAACTGGCATCGATCGACGGCAACATCAGGCCATCGATCGACACCGAAGCCAACGAACAGAAGACTGCAGCAGAAATACAATTGGAAGATAGGTTCGATGAGATTGCTTTTTCTCAAAGCCTAATGATGGAAAATATTTCTTAGCAATTGGAGGATATATTGGAGACTACAGATGGCAGACTTAGAATGCTACAACGCAGTATTGAGAAACTACAAGGGGGAATGCATTCAATGGAGGTTGCTAGAGCGGTTACAAGAAATGAGAAAACCAGAGGAGATGAGGCAATTAGGAGCTTCATTGGCACATGGTTTCAGAAGAGCAAAGAAGATGTAGACACTTAATTTCCAAGTGTTGATCCACCTCCATACTAGTCAAAGAGTTCACAGCGTCGAGCTTAAGACTATAACCAAGCGCTGAGTGGGAGACAACCCACTGTTTAGTAAACTTTTATTTTGTTTTTAGTTATACTACTATTTATTTCTAGTTTTACGTTGTTTTGTAGACTGTTTGAGTCCACCATCGATCGACCACACTCGCCTACCATCGATTAACACTCTTTTACAGAGTTTGGTATCGAGTTTCCTACTTAAACTATTCACTTATGATTTATTTTTTCTTAACCAATCCGAGATGGATTACACTAGTGACAATTTAATTTAAGTGTGGGGGAGGTTCACTAATGCTATTTCATTTATTTTGAGCTTTTTTACTATATATATATATATATATATAAGTTTTTCAAAAAGTTTTATTGAGTCAAGAAGGGGACTATGATCAAGATTTATTATTGACTAACCACACTTTAACACCATCCTTAGAAGGTTGTTTGCAGAGAGTACTAGAGATACCAAAGTGGATCATCCTGCCACTATATCACAATTGCTTAGAAAATTTGAAGGAACCGAAGCTGATTTCCAACACTAATCTTGACATTATTTGCTTGCTTTGGGCTTGGTATACACTGGATCAGATTCCTTCCGCAAGTCTATATGTACAATTCATTGCACCTTTGATTCCCTTCTCGCTTCTCTTCACCATCTACCTAAGAGCTTAGAAGATTGAGTTGACTTCCCGAGATGCAAAGAGGTAGGTACATTACCGATGACCCCATTATTCGCCTACAACTTTGCCCAAAAAGAAAAAAAAAGAAAAGAAAAAAAAAGAAGAAGAAAATCGAAAATGAGATGGTAAGATGGACTATATCAACATCATTGTCCATTAAGTTTGAGATCTAAAAAGATTCAGAGAGAAAAGGGGGAAGAAAGGAACCAGAGAAGACTTTTTTGCCTAGTTGTTCAGATACTTGAAGAGGTAAGAGTCCATGTGTCCTTTGATCGATACTCCCAAGGTAAAGCCTACACTTTTATTTTATGCAAATAAATGAAATCAATAGAGGGGTGAGTCAAACTAGTATTTGCTAAGTTGTTGGTAGAATGGATTTGCTCGCTATACTAGGATATGGTATATAAAGTTTCTTTGTGATTGATTGATAGGATGTGGTTGCAACAACGTAATGTGACAATTATATTTAGACATTATGTGAGTCTCCGCTTTTCAAAACCTCTTTCAGAGGCTTTGTTTGCTTGAGGAAAAGCAAAAGGTTAAGTCTGAGGAGTTGATATAGCCTATTTATTACCAGTTTTATGCCATGTTATATGATTTATTTAGGTTTGATTATGTGTGTCTCGGATATGTTCGGGAGTATTTAAAGGTCCAAGAACATTTTGGAGATATATGGAGATACTTGGAGCTTTAGGAACATTTGGAGGAGAAGAATCCGTAGCTGACCATTTGAGGAGTCGAAGTACAAGACTGTCATCGATCGACAACATAACCTTGGTGTCGACCGATGTTAAAAGACCAAGGTCGATTGATGCTGCACACTTGCCATCGATCGACATCCAAATCGCAGACAGCCGATTTAATAGCCCAAGTTAGAGACAAATGACGAAGATGCCCTAGACGAGTTTTGACCTAAGTTTTAGGGCTTTATATTTATGCTTTATGTATTGAGAGCATCGAGAGTGTGTAGGCGACACTTGACACAACTTACAGAGCTTTATTCTATCTATTGTTTAAGAATTTTTAAGGGAGAAGATTCATAGCTCCTTAGGGAAATTTGTATTGGAACCTAATATTTTACTATGCATTATATTCAGACTATTGTTCTTACTTTAATTATATCTGAGTAGTTATCAACTAGATTTAGGGTTGAATGATAGCAATCATGGATTATCCCAAAAGTAGGATTGCTAGGTTAAGTTAATTTCCATCAATTGAGTTGTGCGTAATGCTTGCATTCTAGAGTAGCTAACTGGGAACTCGAAAGTAGGACATGGACGACTACGATAGTAGGTTCTGTGCCAGAATATACTCCATTGAACTAGGCTGTTAGGCGCATGCGAGAGCTGGTCTAATAAGTCTGGTGGACTTATCAAATCTTGTTCACACTTCCTTCTGATTTCACCGTCGATCGACATCAAGCCTTAGCCGTCAATCGATGGTCTTTTTTTTGCTCGCATACGAGAGTTGGAGTTAAAAGGGTCAGAATAGTTAATATTTGAGTTTTAGAATATTTTCATTTCTTTGCTTCCTATTCCCTATAATCCATTAGGCTTGAAACCCTAGATCTAGCATATTTACATTTACATCTAGTTAGTTTATTAGAATATTTCTATATTTGCGTTTTTAGAATTTTTCCATATTTGCATTATCAACATATTTGCATTATCAACATATTTGCATATTGCATCTCTACTTCTTGATAAGTAATATTTTCTTAATTGATTGTTTGCCACTAATATATATATATATATATATATATTCACCTAGCTTAATCTTTAGAAATAAGAAATCTATTGTGTGCTATTACTCTCTGTGGATTCGATCCCTAAATACTACCCCTGATCTCTTTTGGTAAGAGTATTATTTATGTGTTAAGACTAAAGTTAATTTGATATTTGATTGTTTATGATATTTATACCCTGTTAGAACAATAAAACCACGCATGTCAACAGTGAAGGAGTTAACGTCTCCAGCAAGTAAGGAAGATCAGATCAATGTTTGAAATTTATCTGTTATTCCCATGTGTGTTGTTGAAGACGATTCAAGCTTTGCTGTTGTGGTGGTAGTCTTGCGACGTTGTTGTTGCTCTCCATACGTTTTTGCTTTTGTTTCTGATCAAGAATGAAAGCAAAGAAGTTATGGAACCTACAAAAAGAAGATTTAAAGTTTAGAAGTTTGACGGACAAGGAGATTTTGGAATCTGGAAACACAAGATGCTATGTGCTCTGGAAATACTTTGTTTAGACTCAGTTCTAGAGGAAGAACCAGAGCCAGAAGAAGGGACCGAGAAGGCAGAGCCAGTTACAGAGGTTAAGGTTGATCCTAAAATGGCTCAGAAGGATACGCGGGTAAGGAGATTAATTCATATGAGCTTAAGCGATCAATCATCAGGATGGGTATGAAGGAAACTACAGCGATTGGGATATGGAAAGAACTGGAGATAGACTATCAGACTAAGTTACTACCAAACCGTATCTACATAAAGCAAAGGTTCGGGAGCTACAAGAGAGATGAGCACAAGAGTATTGAGCAGAATTTGGATATTCTCTTGAAGTTAGTAAACGATCTTGAGAGTCTCAACATCAAGATTTCATATGAAGATCAAGCTATACAGATCCTCACTAGGTTTCCTCCTAAATATGAACCTTTGGTTCATACGTTGAAGTATGGGAGTGGAAAGGATACTCTCACTGTTAATGAAGTGGTGACTTCAGCTTATGCAAAGGAGACATAGCTTAGAGAATAAGGCCCTACAGTAAGCACAAGACTGATGCTGAAAGGTTGTATGTCAGTGACAGATGAATAGGCGACAAGAGGAACCATAACTACTCAAGGAACAGGTCTAAGAGCAGAGGTAAAAATTTCACAAGGCACAAGGAAAACAAAGGCAACAATGATGCCTGTTTCATCTGTGGTACGGAGTGTCATTGGAAGTGCGAGTGTCAAGATAAAGGAAAGAAAATAAGCTCAAACTCAATAAATATGGCTTCAGGTAAGAAGGAACCGATGTATGTCTTTTGATTCTTCATAGACATAGCGAGCTTTTCTGCATGATCTGGTAAACATTTGTAGCTCTGCTCAAACAAATTAGCTCTCTCTAGAACTGCTTTAATGTCTTCAGCTTGCACATTCACTATTCTTCTGTATGTAGCTCGTGCATTACCATTCTCATCTCTGTAGATGCCATACTCATCTTTCTTTTCCCAAAGGAAAAGTCTATTGCCCTCAGCATCAAAAGTTCGCGTACCTTGCTCGAAACGCTAGTCGATCGATGATGGTTTGTTCCCATCGATCGATGGTGGAGAACTGTAGGCATCGAAAGGACAAAATTTGTGTACCTCCAGAAAGGGTCTGTCGATCGATGCACGATGGGTGCCGTTGATCGATCTAGGATTCTTTGGAGTGTATGGAACATTACAGATCAGCTCATTCTTCTGTTCCTCAATGTCGATCGATGCTTGAAGATTCGCGTCGATCGATGGTTGCTGCTGCTGTCCAAATAAAGTTCCCAATTCATTAGCCATAATAAGGGCATCTGCTACATCCTCCTTAGATAAATGTAAGATTCTCCCATAGAGAGCCCGTGCATGTTCCTCTGGGTCTCTGAAAATTCCAAACTCATCCGGTCTAAGATTACCAATATCTGTATCTTCTGCTTCAAGTTCGTGTTCTGGTTCGCGTCTGATGTCGTTCGATGGCCAGGAGTGGCCGGGGATCGATGCTCGATTATCCACTGTTGCGTTCATCACAATTCCAACATCTTCTGATGCTAGGCCGTGATATTCAATCTGCTCTTCCTCTCTGTAATCGTCATCGTATCCTTCGTAGGCTGGACATGTGTCGATCGATGGTGTATGGTGGCTGTCTATCGAGCATTGCACTAAAAGGTTTCCAGCTCCATTAGCCATGGCAAGTATCTGCTATATCTTCCCTCGTGACATTTAGTAGTCTACTATCCATAGCTCTTGCGTGACCGTCTGGATCTCTCATGATACAGATCTCGTCTGGTTGTAGATAACCGTATTCCTACTCGCGTTCTGCAGCTGAATCTAGTTTGGATGCTGCTTCTAGGTCAGTATCGATCGATGGCGTAGGGTTACAGTCGATCGATGTCGATTTCCCGAGTCGATGGGAAATGTGACAAACACCAGCCTCTTCCATAGCAATACCACAATACTCGGTTATCTCTTATTCTCTGTAGTCTTCATCGTACATGGGGTAGGCTGGGTTGTAACCACCATCTGCGTGGCAGTTTCTGATCGGTTCTTGATTATGGTTATCGATCGATAAAAAGGGTTGGTGTTGAGCGATTGCTGAACTGCAAATGCGTCGATCGATTGCCTGGGCTGAGTGTCGATCAATGCTCCATCTTCCGACTCTTCATTGAAGTCGTAATCGCAGAAGCATGTGGCCAAAAGTTCTGTGTCATCACACATTTCAATTAGAGTAGCCTTGTTCTTAATCTTGACAGGTTCATGGAAAATATTTTGATCAATTAAAGATATATACAACCTATTTAATTTCATATCGTATATTGCTCCCACGGTAGCCATGAATGCTCTCCAAAGTATTAGTGAAGAACTCCAATCTATCCTGATGTCCATCACATGAAAATCTACTGGAACTAGGGTGTTGTTAATTTGTACAGGAACATCTTTTACCATCCCTCCTGAGTTCATTTTTGAACAGTCTACAAATGTGAAGGAATCATTGGAGGGTTCCAATTTCAGGTTCAGCTCCCCTGCCATAGTTTTTGGCATAATGATGATCCAGTACCGCAGAGGGACTTGGGGTATTCGTTGCCCTTGATAAAGCATGGAACCACGAACTTCCCAACATCACTTTTCTTCTTCAGACAAGTCCTATGTTTCATCTTCTCTCTGAGATGATTGAACATGATCTTTATATCATTGTCTGTCGCCCTTGTTTCCCTGAAAAACATCCACAACCTGTGAGTATAATAAGCTTCATCAAAAGGAGTATCTAAAGGAATTTTGAAAACTCTTTTGGTAAAGCTATCCATCTCTTTTTCATTGGCTTCTGTACGTAGATCTTTGGGGATCTTTTGCTTCCTATTGGAGTGTACCTCATTTTCTCTATCAAGAGATCCATACTTTCAGATGTGTCAGTATTCTGTTCTGAAACCGTTATGGTTGGATGCACAATCAAATTTGCAGTGATGCTTGGCAGTCTAACATGCTTTCTCGTCTGTCAATCGATGCTCATGTCTTATTGTCGATCGATACCTCTATCTCTCCGTCAGTCGATTGTCTCATGTAGGTGTCGATCGATGTTAGTCGATTCACAAGAAGCTACTGATACTACAGGGATCATTGTCGATCGATGCTCATTGCTTGGTGTCGATCAACACGAATGCGAACTGCCGAATGACATGGAACTTTATACACAAAAATCTCCTTCTTGGAGATTTTCCCTCTTAACTTCCTGGCAAAAATCATCATCAATCAATGCATTGAAGTGGTGCTTCTGTCCAGCCTCTATCTTCTCCTTGATCAGGTTCTCGTGCCTCCTAATCGTTTCACTTGTTTGCAACACTTGATTCTCCAGCTTCTTCACATGGGTGTTGAGATTTTCGAACTTGGTGTTGAGGTTGAGGTACAACCCATCTATCTTTCCATTGAAATACACAGTCATCTTCTGATGTCCCTCAAAATCTGTCAAGCATTGCTTCGATCTTGCTTTCTTGAGTTTCTGGAGGAGGATTCTGGTAGTAGGAAGATCCATAAGTTCTGCTGTTGTTGAAGGGATTTCGCTGTTAACCCTGATTAAAATTACTCATTTAACCATTCGCATAGGAGTTCCTGTTGAAACCTGGATTCCCTTGTCTCTGGAAACCATTACCATCAATGTAGTACACATCCTCTTATTCAATCTCATCTTCTCCAGACTCTATTGCTTCTACTTCTGCAATAGTGACCTGCTTCGTGTAGAATTTCTGAACATTATCCAGTTTTTCCTAAACCTCTTTAATCTGATCCTTGCTCAAAGTTGGAGTTGATCTCTTCCTTTCAGAGTATGTGTTCTTGGTGCTGTTGCTGGATGCCAGATTTTCAATCAACCTTGTAGCTTCTTCAGGATTCCTAGTGCTGAAATTTCCCTCACTAGCTGTGTCTAAGGCCAACTGATACTGTAATCCAATACCTCTAAAGAAAGTGCTGAGAAGTTGCATTTCGTTGAACCCGTGATGTGGACAATCTCTTTGTTATGATTTGAATCTGATCCATTAGTTTCTGAAAGATTCTGAGGGTTCTTGTGAAAAAATAGCAATCTTGTTCCTCAGATCTTCTGCTCTTGCGTCATCAAAGAAGTTACGCAAGAAAGCGTTCTTGATGTCATTCCAGGATGTCAGGGATCATGGTGATAACTGCTTAAGCAAATATGTAGCTTCTCCAACGAGTGAGTACTTGAAGAGCTTACAAAAGAGATAGTCTTCGGGGACTCCATTGGCTTTGATGGCAGTCACTAGATCCCCAAATCGCTCCAGATGATCCATAGGGTTCTCATGTTGTAACACATGGTAAGGTGTATGTGCTACAAGTCCGAAGAAGGCGGGCTTGATTTCGAAATTGTTCCTCTGAAAAGCTGGAGGACGAATGGCAGTTCTGTTGGCGTAGAACTGGTCTGGACGGTGGTAGGCAGCTAGTGTTCTTTGAGCAGCTTGGGCATTAGCTTCAGGTTGAGCTGCTGCAGCGTCTTCTTCTGCTTATGTATCAGGGATTATGGTCCCCTGATCGCCTATCTTTTTATATGCTGCATTACGCAGATGACCGTTGAGGTCATGCATGTTCCCATTCTCATCCCGAATCAATATTAAAGTCGCAACCATCTGAACTCGCCTGCTTCTGTCGATCGATGCGGATAAGTTGTTTTCGATCGGTGCTATGTAATCAGTGTCGGTCAATGTTCGAGTTCTGATATCGGTCGATGCTGTCCGTAAAGAAGTGCCGGTCGACGCTGTGTAGGTGCCGTCGATCGATGTTTGTCGTCTTTCTTTGCGGATCGTACGTTCGAGTTTATTGGGGTCAGAGAATAGTAGTTCTTGTTCTTTATTTCTTTTGGTGTGTCTTTGCATGCACCTGAGAAACAAAGGAAAAAAAATTTAGTAACTTGAAAGTAGTAAAAAACTAAGACAAATTCCTAGAAATTAAATCTAATGGCGATCAATGCTCCCCGGCAACGACGCCAAATTTGAAATGCGTGTTTTTATTTTTCTTGCAGGGTATAAATATCCTAAACAATTAATATCAAATTAACCTTAGTCTTAACACACAAATAATACTCTTGCCAAAAGAGATTAGGTGTAGTACTTAGGGATCAAATCCACAGAGAGCAATGACACACAATAGTTTTCTTATTTCTAAAGATTAAGCTAGGTGAATACATATATATTAGTGGCAAACAATCAATTAAGGAAATATTCCTTATCAAGAAGTAGAGATGCAATATGGAAATATGCTAATAATGCAGATATGTAAATATTCTAATAAACTAACTAGATGCAAATGTATATATGCTAGATCTAGGGTTTCAAGCCTTATGGATTATAGGGAATACGAGCACGAAAATGTAAATATTCTAGAACTCAAATATTAACTATTCTGACCCTTTCAACTCCAACTCTCGTATGCGAGCAAAAGGAAAGACCATGGATCGAGAGCTAAGGCCTGATGTCGATCGACAATGAAATCAGAAGGAAGTGTGAATGATATTTGATAAGTCCACCAGACTTATTAGACCAGCTCTTGCATGCGCCTAAAAGCCTAGTTCAATGGAGTCTATTCTGGCACAAAATCTACTCTCGTAGTCGTCCATGTCCTACTTTCGAGATCCTAGTTAGCTACTCTAGAATGCAAGCATTAAGCACAATTCAATTGATGGATATCAACTTAACATAGCAGTCCTACTTTTGGTATAATCCATGATTGCTATCATTCAACCCTAAATCTTGTTAATAACTACTTAGACATAATTAAAGTAAGAACAATAGTCTGAATATAATGTGTAGATAAAATATTGGGTTCCAATACAAATCTCCCTAAGGAGTTATGAATCTTCTCCCTTAGAAACCTAGACCTATAAAGCTTTGTAAGTGTGTACTCTAGCCTCTCTTGCAAACACTCTGCGTTCTCTCAATACATAAAACATAAATACAAAATCCTAAAACTTAGGTCAAAACTAGTCCAGGGCATCTTCGTCATTTGTCTCTAACTTGGGCTTTTAAATCGGCTGTTTGCGAATCGAATGTCGATCGATGGAAAGTTTGCAGCATCGATCGAACTTGGTCTTCTAACATCGGTCGACTCCAAGGTTGTATCGTCGATCGACGACACTCTTGTACTTCGACTCTCAAATGGTCAACTACGGATTCTTCTCTTATAAATGCTCCAAGTATCTCCATATATCTCTAAAATGTTCCTTGACCTGTAAATACTCCAAAAAATATCCTAGACACACATAATACACCCTAAATAGAGCCTATAATATGGCCTAGAACTGGTAATAAATAGGCTATATCAACAACCAAGGTCAAGTTTTTGCCATGGAGGAAGCTATTCCCGAGCTGAGCACTCATGAAGCTGCGTAAGAGACTGAAACACCAGCAGAGGATCAACAAGAGGTTAGTTAAATTAAAGGCTAAGGATGGCAGTTCAAGAATTACCACCTGAACCCCAACGTCAAGAACAATCAACATATGTTCTCTTACATGAACAACAATGCGACAATCCTACGGATAAAACACAGAAAAAAACAGGCACATGGCACGGGTTATCAGAAGGGTTACCCCCATAATTATCAAGGAAGAACCTATATCCTTAGCCAAGCACAGAACCAGTATCAGAGTCAGAAATAGCAGAACAACGCGCAGGCTGCTCCAGCTATCGCGAGTGGTCCGCAAGATAAGTTGAAGGGTCTGGCTATGATGATGCAAAAGCTGTTTCAAGGTCAGCAGATTCAGGTCACCAGAGACATCAACACCAGGATGGACAGCATGTTAACTGAGCCAAACTCCAAGTACGATGCTGTTGCGAGTCACATAAGAAAGATGGACGTTCAGATTTCTCAAACAGCCGAGAGTATCAAAAGGCAGCAAGGGACCCTTCCTTGGAAAACAGATAAAAATCCCAAGGACACTGCAACAGAAAAGGGGAAACAAAAAGAGTCAGAGCAACCTATACCTGAGGATGCTCCTGAAGAAGAAGAAGGTGATGCAGAAAAGACTGTTAAACCTGATAATGCACCCTCCCTCTGAAACCGTTCCTGCTCGAGTTTACACGCCTAAGGTGCCATACCCTGTTATAGCAAAGAAATCTCGAAAGGATCGCGAGGAGATGAAGTGCAAGAAAATGCTTGAGGACTTGACCATCAAGCTACCCATGATTGATGAGATTCAGATGATACCTTCTATGCATAGTTTGATGAAGGGATAGGTCTCAGGGAAGATATCAGGAGACAGTGATGTCATGATGGTTTCCAAGGAATGTCGTGCAATGCTCCAGAACAGAGTTGTCAAGAAGCTGGATCCCGGAAAATTTTTCCTCTCAGTCCAGATTGGGATAACGATATTCACATGCTCTATGTGCGATCTTGTCTCAATCATAAGCCTCATGCCTTATTATGTAGAAAAGAGGTTGGGTTTCACAGATTTCAAATCGGCCAGGACTTCCTTGGTGTTCGCAGACAGATCAGTCAGCCTTCCGATAGGTGTTCTCAAAAATCTACATGTACAGATTTGAAACACCATGGTCCCAACTGATTTCGTGGTTCTGGAACTTGAAGAAGAACCAAAGACCCATTCATTATGGGCCGTCCTTTTCTATGCACAGCTGGTGCAATCATTAATGTAAGGAATGGGATGATTGATCTCCAGTTGGGAGACATCATGATGAAGTTTGAGACGGATAAGCTTCTCAAGAAACCGATTCTGGACGGACAGAAATTCACAGTGAATGGAGAGGATGAAACATTAGTACCTAGAGAAGGAATGGTCGAGGAAATCCTAGCGGATGATCCATTGGAGTTGCCTTAATCAGAGCCAAATCTGAGCATAACGTTTTCAATGTAGACGCCGATGGGTATGCATATATGCTTGCCTCTAGCAAATGCATGGAGAAGATGGCCGCTTACTGGAGTCTAAGGGAGAAGAGCAATCAGGTTAAACCAGCCAGGGCGACTGCTCCAAAATGAGCGAACACTCTAGTAAACCTGCTCGACGATTCATGGAGCGAGCTCAAGGCTCCAAAGATCAAATTTATGTCCCTACTCACAGGACCCATGTATGCATTTCTTTGACCCAATACCACATACCTTGTTATTGTCAACTCTGAACTTAATGATATGGAAACTGCTAAACTTTTGTGTGAGCTGAAGAAATATCGCAAGGCATGAAGATACTCATTAGATGATATCCCAGGCATTTCACCTGATTTGTTCATGCATAGAATACATCTATAAGATGAATCAATGACTTTTATAGAGCATCATAGGAGGCCAAACCCGAATCTAAAATATTTTGTAAAAAAAGAGACAATCAAACTTCTAGAGGCTGGTGTAAGTGGATTAGTCATGTTCATGTAGTTCCTAAGAAGCGTGGAATCATTGTGATAGCAAATGATAGGAATGAATTGATACATACTCGGAATGTATTGATACATACTCGGAATGTAACTGGCCATCGCATGTGCATTAATTTCCAGAAATTAAATGTTTCAACTCGCAAGGATCACTTTCTAATTCCATTTATCGATCAAATTGAAAGATTGGCTAACGACCCGTACTACTGCTTTTTTGATGGTTACTCATGTTTATTTTAGATACCCATCCATCCAGACGATTAGGAGAAGATGACGTTTACATGTACTTATGGCACATTCGCATACAGGAGAATGCCGTTCGGGCTGTGCAATGCTCCAGAAATATTCCAGTGTTGCATGATGTCTATCTTTACTGAGTTGATTGAGGATATAATGAAAGTTTTCATGGATGTTTCAGTGTCTATGGAAACTATTTTTTCTGTTTGTGTGTCAAATTTATGCAGGCTGTTGCAGCGGTGTGAAGAGAATCACTTGGTGCTCAACTGGGAAAATTGCCACTTCATGGTAAGGTATGGGATCATGCTCGGTCACAAGATCTGAGAGAAAGGGAATGAGGTAGACAAGGCAAATATTGAGGTGATTATGACTTTTCAGCCACCAAATTCAGTCAAGGGAATAAAATATTTACTGGGACATGCTGGTCTCTACAGGAGGTTCATCAAAGATTTCTAAAAAATCGCAAGACAACTCACTAGACTGCTCTGCAAGGAGACCAAGTTCGAGTTTCATAGCGATGGTTTGGCTGCATTCCACAAAATCAAGGGAGCCCTCATCAGTGCACCGATTGTGCAACCACTAGACTGGGATCTTCCATTCGAGATCATGACTTATGCAAGTGATTTCGCAGTTGGAGCAGTGTTGGGTCAGAGAAAACACAAAATTTGCATGTGATCTACTGTGTGAGCATGACCCTAGATGAAGCACAATGTCGTTATGCCACAAGTGAGAAAGAGCAGTTGGCAATTGTCTTTGCCTTTTAAAAATTCAGGTCCTATTTGTTGGGTTCTAAGGTAGTAGTGCTCACTAATCACAAGGCTTTGAGATACCTATTTACAAAGAAGGATGCTAAGCCGAAGTTGTTATGATGTATTCTCCTGCTCCAGGAATTTGACCTTGAGATCATGGACAAGAAAGGGATGAGAATGGAGTTGCAGACCACTTGTCCAGGATGACGGTCTATGAGGAAACAACTCTTAGCGATAGTCTTCCAGTAGAGCATGTTTACTCGATTGATCTAGGAAGTACAAATTCACAGCCAATCCGCGCAGGCTGCTTTAGCAATCCGGAACAGATTGTTGCTGCGATCAAAAAGAGGTACCCGAACCTTCCATGGTTTGCTGAGATCGCGAACTACTTAGCTGCTGAGAAAGAACCAATGGAGTTTACTGGTAATGAGAAGAGGAAGTTCTTAAGGGTTGCAAAACATTATTTTTGGGATGAACCATACTTGTACGACATTGTAAGGATGGATTTTTCAGAAGGTGTGTAGCTGAAGCTGAAATTTCAGGGATCCTTTATCACTGCCACAGCTCCTCTTAAGCAAGCCATTTCGCAACTTTCAAAACTGTCTCTAAGATACTTCAAGGCGTTTTTTGGTCGCCAATGATGGTTCAGAACGCTAACGCATACATCTCCAAGTGTAGCTCATGTCAGCGACAAGGAAATATGATCAAGAGGAATGAGATGCCACAGAATTTCATCTTGGAAATCGAAGTTTTTGATTGTTGGGAAATTGATTTCATGGGACCATTCCCACCATGATTTAAAAACGAGTACATCTTGGTGGCAGTTGACTATGTATCCATGTGGGTTTAGGCGTTGGCCAGTCCCACAAACGATGCTAGAGTGGTGATCAAGATGTTCAAATCAATCATCTTTCCAAGATTCAGAGTACCTAGAGTGGTCAGTAGCGATGGAGGCAGTCACTTCATCAACAAAATCTTTGCGAATCTGTTGAAGAAGAATGGTGTCAAGCATAAGGTCACTACTCCTTATCATCCTTACACAAGCGGTCAGGTTGAAGTTTCAAAAAGGAAAATAAAGAGCATCCTACTAAAGACAGTCAGCACTACGCACAAGGACTGGTTGCTCTAGGCTTACGGAACAGCCTACAAGACACCAATCGGGACCATTCCCTACAAATTGGTGTACGGAAAGGCATGTTAGCTTCCTGTGGAGATCGAATATAAGGTGGATTGGGCTGTGAAGCTACTAAACTTTGACATTAAACCAGACGCTGAAAGGCGCTCCATTTAACTCCATGAGTTAGAAGAGATAAGGCATCTGGCCTATGATAGCTCAAAATAATTTATAAGGAACGGACCAAGGCCTATCATGATAAGAGAATCATTAGCAGCAGCCACCAATTGATCAGGTGCCGCACTTTAATTACAGGTTGAAGTTGTTCCTTTGAAAGCTAAGATCAAGATGGTCTGGACCTTACACTATCAAAGAGGTTCGCCCCTATGGAGCTGTTGTGTTGCTGGACAGAAAAGGAGAAGAATTTGTTGTCAATGGTCAGCGTCTAAAACCATATCTCGCTGAAACAATCATCAAAGAAGGTGAAGAAGTTCCCAGGTGATCCTTCTTTAGCCTAATCGGCTAACCAAGTCAAGCTAGTAACTTAAACCAAGCTTGGTGGGAGGCAACCCACTGGTGAATGTATTATATTTTCAGATTTTTTGTTTTAGTTCCTTTTAGCTTTTAGTTGCAGGTCAAAAATCGCAAACCCGAGATCCTTAAAGGGAGAAACCACGAGGCTGCTCCCACATCAGAGAAGCATCTCAGTGCAGGTAAGTATCTCGTGAAAAAAAACGTAGGGGTGTATTTAAGAGTCTCTCTCTCCTTCTCTATGCCCCCACGAACCCTTCCTCTCCTTTCCCTTGTGCAATTTCACCAAAGTTTTTTCCAAAACCCTAACTTTCTTATTTCTCAACCGATATGAGTGATTTTTGGTTCTAACTTGGATTATTTCTCGAGCCCTCTCTGTTTTGCAGTTGAAATCACCAATCAAACAAAGTAAGAAGCACAATCACCCTTGTTCCTCAGGCGACGACAAAGCAGTTATAGGGATCGAACTATTCAACATATTTTAGTTTCATAGATTGATTTAGGGCCTATAGCTTTGAAATCAACCTCTCCTCTTGCTGCTAGGATTGATAAAAGAAGTTGAATTGAGTAAAATATGAACAGTTTATCTCGCGCCGACTAAACTGTTTTTGCATAGGTGCGATTGGATGTTCTGTGATCGTCTTTGGACTATTCGACTTCTTTTGGGTTTCAATAGTTCGATTTAGGTTTTATAATCTTTGAAATCGATTTATATTGTAAAGAATGGACAAAAGGTTGAGATGTTAGGACCTTCATTTGATGAACTGAGTTTTTATTGCTTATATGTTGTTTGATTATGCAGTTTATTGAAGATTTTTGTGATGGGTTTACTAAAAAACGAATGATGTTTCTATGACATTGGTAAAGCAAAAAATTCCATCTTTTTCAAGTAACCCAATGAGCGGTACTAATTGTGTTGTTTGTTCTATATTTTGCAGATGCCTCCACGCACCAAACAACACGCCATAAAATCATCAAACCGCCCCGCACATGTCCCCTCCTCCTAAGCAACACCCATTATCGGATCACTCTTTGCGACCTACCCTTGGACACACAAGGAAGTGGAGAAGCTCAACGTAGACAATCCAAACCTTCCAGACTTCTTTGAAGATAGCTGGACCAAGGACAATGTGCACGCCTACAACACACTGTTGGAAATAAACGTCCAGCCCGCGCGTTTCGTCCACGCTCGGTCGCGCTCTCAACTCGGAATATATGGGAAGTGCACGCTATCCTTCACACACAAGAGATAGCCAATCTATGCTACAAAACACACGCATTGTACCCGAACCTGGTTCGGCAAGCCCTAGCTATTGCCAAAATCTTCTACGAGGACTCAGACTTGCCCTCTTTCAAAAATGCTTCGTTGTCCTTCTTTACGAGTGGGAGGAAGTATTTTCTCTCAATGGAGAAGCTCACTGAGATCTATGATATGGCGGAATAACCAAAAGGAATATCATTCCCAAAGAATTTCCCCCCTACTTAGATATTTTGGGAGCTCGTTGCAACACGGGAGTTCAAGTCCCGAATAGCCAGCCAGTCTCAAATCGGAAACCCCACAGTCAGGATAGTCACGAAGGTGTTGAGCAACCTCTTGTTCGCGAAAGATCAGACCTCAAAGGTCACCAACGGGAAGTTACAGATGCTGTATGCAGGGACAGAGGATGATATAAGGGCCACAAGGACCGGGATTCAGTCAACTTTGCTTAAGGTCTCGAATCTGGTCGTATCTTCCATTTTTCGCATAAGGCCTTGAATCTGGACGTAATAAACTGAGACCCGTTGTCTGTTATGATTTCGTACGGGACTCCATGCCTGCAAACAATGTTTTTTCCATACAAAGCTTTTTACTTGGTCGTCTTTAATGCTTGCGTAGGAGTCTGCCTCAACCCATTTCGAGAAAAAAAATCTGTCAAGACCAGCATGAGTCGTTTTTGCTTTGACCAATGCATGGGTCCGACTATATCCATCGACCATCGCATGAATGGATATGGTGCCGAGATCGACGAGAGGACCTATGCCGGTTGATGGATAGTAGGGGTGTGCCTTTGGCACTTTTCGTATTTCCGCGCAAAGTTCTTGCAATCTTTGATCATTGTTGGCCAGTAGTGTATGTGCGTTTGATTTTGACTGCGAGAGATCTTCCACCCGAATGATTTCCTCATGATCCAGAGTGAACCTCTTCCATTACCTTTCGTGCCTTCTCTCCATATATGCAGGTCATGAGTGTCCCGGAAAATCTCCACTTGTAGAGTTCTCCACTTGTAGAGTTCTCCACTTGTAGAGTTCTCCTTCAACCAAGACGTATCGTGCGGCTTGGGTTTTAATCTTTTGGGCTGCACATTTTTCTGGCAAGAGTTTCCCGTCGGCAATGTACGCAAGGACTGTCTTCATCCAAGGTTCGTCGAATTCGTATTCTACCCGCTTGGACTCTTGCGTGGCTTGGTCATCGAATTCATCGGTATCGCTGTCGGGAGAGTCGATTAGGTTTATGACAATAGGTGGTCCGATGCTAGGATGTTCTATGAATTCTACGGGAATCACCTTGCTTAATCCTGGATCCGAACTGGATACCAGGGCGGCTAGGGCGTCGGCCTGGGCGTTTTCGGCTCGAGGGACCCGGGTGAGTGCAAACTGGTCGAAACTTTGAGCTAAGTCTCGGACAAGTTTTAAGTAAGCATCCATTCTTTCATCTCTTCCTTCGTATTCCTCGCTCTATTGGCTAACCACAAGTTGGGAATCGTAACAAGCGTGAATTTTGCATATTTTTAAGTCGTGAGCCAATCGTAATCCTGCGATCAGAGCTTCGTACTCGGCTTCGTTGTTCGAAGCGTGGAAGATTAGTCGGAATGACTGTTCCAGTACTTCCCCCGTTGGTGACATGAGTCGGATCCTGATCCCAGAGCCATGCTTGGATGAAGATCCGTCGACATGGAGGGTCCAGGTCAAGTTGGGTTCTTGATTTGTAGTGCACCTCGCAGGGAGATCTACTAAGAAATCAGCGAGTACTTGTTATTTTGTGCAAGTTTTCACTTGATACTCGATGTCTTACTCGCTTAGTTTGATTTCCCATTTTGCTAACCTCCCAGATTGACTGGGGCTATGCAAGATAGCCCGCAGTGGAAATGACGTGAGTACTGTGATCGTACGTGATTGGAAGTATGTCCTTAGCTTTCGTGCTGACATTACCACCGCCAGTGCCAGTTTTTTCATCATCGGATAGCGTGTCTCTCGGATAAGGACGCCGCTTACAGCCATGGTTGATACTGCGATGTACAAGAACAATGGGTCCCCTTCTACAGGTTTTGCAAGTACCGGGGGAGTGGCCAAGTAGTGCTTCAGCTGTTGGAAAGCCTTTTCACATTCTTTGGTCCATTCGAATTTCTTATTCCCCTTCAAAGTGTCGTAGATAGGCAAACATTTTTCCGTCAATCGTGAGATAAATCTGTTAAGCGCTGCTACCCTACCGGTCAATCTCTGTACCTCTCGTGTCGTTTTCGCAGACGCCATTTCAATCAGGGCGGTGTTTTGTTTCGGGTTAGCCTCGATCCCACGGTAGGTGACGAGGTACCCTAGGAATTTTCCCAATGCTACTGCGAACCTGTACATTGCGGGGTACAGTTTCATATTGTGGAGGCTTAGCCTTTCAAAGCATTCTTGGAGGTGGGCGATATGAACTTGCTCTTCGAGAGATTCTACGAGCGTATCGTCGATGTATACCTCCATTGTTTTTATGATATGTTCAGAGAACATACGGTTGACGAGCCGTTGATAAGTTGTGCCAGCATTATTTAGACCGAACGGCATTACCTTGTATCAGTAAGTGCCACGGTCAGTTATGAATGCGGTTTTCTCTTGATCGCCGGGGTTTATCCTAATCTGATTGTACCCAGAGAAGGCATACATAAAGGACAAGAGTTTGTTCCCTGCCATTGCTTCAACTGCGGTCGATATGTGGCAGTGGGAATCTATCCTTTGGACACGCCTTATTGAGATCTGTGAAATTGACGCCGACTCTCCACTTTCCGTTCTTCTTTTTGACAACAACTGAGTTAGCGAGCCAATCGGGATACCTGACCTCTGTTATGGACCCAACTTTGAGGAGTTTTTTGACCTCGTCATTGACCGCGCCAGCGCGTTTTGGTCCCAACTTTCGTCACTTTTATTTGACAGGCTTGAAAGTCGGGTCAACGTTGAGCTCGTGACATGTGAAGTTGATGTCAATCCCTGGCATATCTTCTGCGGCTCATGCGAATGTTTGCAAGTTCTCCTTCAGACAAGATCTAAGCTCGAATTTCAGAGATTCGCTGAGGTTGGTACCGATTTCTACGCAACAATCTGGGAATGCTTCGTCTAAACATACCGAGACAATGGGCTCGCAGGTTGGTTCGTGTTTTCCTTCAAAAGCTTTGGTTGCTCACGATTTCCAAAAGATTTCAGTCTCGTCCTGCTCTGGGGCGTTATCAACGATAGACGATTTCTTTTTCTTTTAAGGCGGAACATCAATTGATGGATTCTTCCGTTTTAATTCTGCGGCGAAGCAGTTTCGCGAGATTCTCCGATCTCTCCAGATGGTCTAGATTCCACGAGGGGTTGGGAATTTGAGGCACATGTGGTATGTTGATGGTATTTCTTGCATTGAGATCAACCATGGGGTTCCTACGATCGCGTTGTAAGAAGTGGGTCGAACGATGACTAAGAACTCCACAATTTTCGACATGCACCAGCTTTAACCGAGAGGTTGATGGTGCCGAGAGTCATGGTAGCTTCCACCGAGAGTCCTACTATCGGGTTTGGATCTTCCGCACTTTCGGATAGACTGATTTCCATTCTCTCGAGTGTGTCTTTTAAGATGATGTTGGCTGAGCTTCCGGTGTCGACCAATATCCTTGCGACATCGATATTCTGAATTGTGAGCTCAATGACAAGGAGACCGTTGAGAGGTTGACCGGGTCGTGCTTGAAGGAGATGACATTTTTGTGTTTCATCAGGCATATTATCTCTGAAACGTCCGGTGGTTTTTCGAGTTAGAGAATCCGAGGCCCCCCTCCTTCTAGCGCTAAACTATGGGAACCAAAATTCATATTGTCGATTTCCGTGGAATTAGGAAGGCAAGGTAAATCTAGCTTTCCCAAAGGTCCCGGATTTCTTCTAAGACCTAAATAACCTAGTAGAGTCGCAGCTCGATAACATTAAAACGAAAATATCCCTAATTTCCCTAAGTGCTATGTTTGCTCTGAGTAAGAATTTTTGTGTCCTCCTGCATCCTCAAACTCGAAGTCCTTATATACTCTTCCTAGAGGTGGTTTGCCCTTTCCCATTCTATCCTCGGTCGAATTTATTGCTTCGCGAAAATATTCCTTTTTTCTTCGATCTTCATGATTATCTTTGGAAACTTAGCATTTATCTTCTGATCTTGACATTTATCTTTCAGACTTAACATTTATCTCTTCCTGCAAAATAAAAGATAAACCGTCATAAAAATTGGACTCGATTTTGGATAAAATCGTGAGTGGGCTTTTAGCCGAATTTAAGACTTCTTGGGCCGTTTTTCGACTTAAGCGTTTTTGCGATTTTATCGAAAGAGCATTCCTGACACGATGTCGTCCCCAAAGAGACTTAGGATCTTTCGTATAGTGCAGGAAACTTTAGGTGTTTAGTCATCCGTTAGCGTTTTACACAATCAGTCCAAACTTTATACAAGGGAACAAGTTCTTACGGTAAAGTTCCAACGTCAATCTCGATCGAGACAAAACAAAGATGAGCTCGATCCGTTTTCGAAGGAGGGAGTTACGAGGATGGAACAAAATTGGATTGATTGATCCAACTCGCTGAACGGGAGAGTTGGATTGGTCGAACTCGCCAAACGGACGAGTTGGATGGTCCGTCCGGTCCAACTCGCCTGTTCGGTAAATTGGACTGCTTGGTTGGTTCTGCGCTCCGTTTCTCTTGAGTTTTTTACCTCGATAACTTTTGTCGGGATGGTGTTGAGACAGCTTTCGTGTGGAAACACAATTTTTAGACGTTGATTCCGAGAGTACCGTTTTAGACCCCGACAATGGCCAAAGAAGTGACAAGAATCGTCAATTTCGCAGTTGTCGATCATTCAGCCATCTAAAATGTGAACATGGGAACACCGTGGATAAACTCCATGAAGGTAGTCCATCAACCAACCACCTGGGCATCAAGTTCCTGACTCCGAACGGAACTGCGGCAATATGGGGCTGCCAAAAACAGTCACGAGTTTGCTTCCTGGCAGAACATAAGCTGAGGCAGATCATGACAAAATCCATGGTTAAACCTAAATGTAAGAAGATAACTAGCCGTCGGCTGAAAACGCTTCCAAAAAAGATTTTCCAGAGTCACCTACTCAAGCAAAGGCTGCAGAAAAAGAGACAAGCAGACTTCCAATGCTTCCAACAACCCGGAAAAGTCTACTCTAATTCGATAAAAGTCAACACGACTAACGCGATCGACTCGATAATGCCAAACGAGTAAAACACTCATGGAAACCAACTGAACTACAAGACGGCTTGATCTCCCAAAGGGGTATGTAGGCAACTCGTCGCAAGACGAGTTCAGCTGTCCCTCTCTCTAAAAAACAGGGGAGTGGGTACGTATACATATACTCCTATACTCCCACATTTTAAAATATTCAACTTTGTACTAGGTATTTTTAAAAACGATATTCCATAATAAGAAAACGCAATATGATTCCCAAAAAATCTCGCAAATCTCTTTTACTGCAGCAAAACTCAATATCACAAATTAGTTTACGGCCAGACCGCAATCCATGATTCGTCCAAAAACGGCTAAGTAAGAACAAACAAATATCGTATAACCCGGAAACAGATATCATATGAAAAAGAAATCAAATGACCAAACGGTTAAATTAGAATTTTAAAACGCTTTCAAACAAGCTACAAGATCAAACGAGATCTTCGATCAATACGCAAAAAAATTCAACAAAAGAAAAAACATATTTCTGGAAAAAGCGAGACGTCGCAGACCTTCGAAAATATATTTCCGAAAAACTCAGACGAAACTAATAAATCAGTCCTTAACGCGCCTATAGTTTAACAACTAACTTAAGTTAGAAAAGACAAGTACTTGCTCTTACATCATATTCACCAACTGGCCCTGACGGACAAATCAACTGTTCTCAAACGACTGCTTAGCCCGACCTGCTGTCTTTCATATAATTGTTCCTCATACATACGACACAAGGATAAGCGTGCTCAACAAATTCAAAATTTCGGTCAGTACGTCCGAGAATTTAAAGTTGTCCGGAGATATAATTTATTCCGATCAATGCAAATCACATAAGCCGAGAACTCATCATAAATTTCAATACCGAAACGAAATCAGGTTAAAATCGTACAACTAGTCAAGTAAGCCGAGATTGGCCCTGCATACTCTAGGCATGAAAATAAACCTAGGTCTTACCCTAAAACTCCACTTTTAACTTTCAAAGGCATATTATCATTGATACGAGATACAAAAATTTGCCTCTTCGTTGATACTTGTACGTTCATAAACTTCTCAAAAAACCTACCTCTCAAAATTCTCTGTCCTAACACAACTACAATTATCACGATCTGCTAGAACAAAGTAAATGAGGAGGCCATTCACACTCTCTCGTTCTCGTTGACGCTTTGTCCATAATAAAAGAAAAGGGTACGAAACAAAGATATGTTCGGAAGGCCCCACGGGGCAAAGTACAATACATAGAATACACACAAAGGGAACATGCTCCCTTAAAATACAGTTACCCTTCATGGGCTACAAACAAAATTACCCAAGATCGAGTAATCGCTGACACCGAGCGGAGCCGGAACCTGATCCAACTTGACATCTTCTCCTAGGGCAGCAAGTCTGACCTCTTCCGAGTTGGGAAAAACGGGGACCGGAGCTCAGTGTTCCCAAATCCTCCCTTGGATCTCAGAGATCATCGGCTCCGTATTAGCCAGATTGGCCATATGCCTCAATATCTTTGTCTTCACAGTTTTGATGTCATAGTCGTCGGTATGTGTGCGCCACCTAGCATCTACGGAACCTCGGCACTCGTGATAGTTCCCAATGGACTTTTGTACCTGCTTGAACTCTCCGAATTCAGCCACAAGCCGAGCCGAGTGATCTCCCTTCAAAACATGCTCGCCCTAAGAGCCTCATCCATCATGTGAAGGCTCTGCACAAAATTCTGTAAAGATTATAGGGCGAACCCGACAAACAAAATCAAACAAATACAAAAAGTAACCCCCATGCACAACCGCGATGCCTCCGCAAACTTCTCCGATTCAGTAGACTCTTTGCTGGCCGCTAGCTGACAAGATGGAAAGTTAAGCGAGGCAAGGTAGGCATGAAGGTCGGACCCACCTCCGAACGACGGCAGCAGGGTCTAACTGGTGCTTCTTCCATCTCCAGGGAGAAAATTGTGATACCACTCGTCACTAGGAAGTTGCACCCCCTCGTAGGCAACATCGCCTTCATCAGTTACAACTTGTTTGTTCTTGGGAGATCTCTCCCTTTCCCTTACAACAAGAATATCGTAGGGAACAAAATTATCCATGGGTGGATTCAAATCCTCCTCGACCACCGTGTAAGGTCGAGCTCAGGCCTGATGATACACAACTGACGTTTGGACTCGCTTCGGAGAAAAGTAGCCCTAGTAAAATGGACAGCCACGGAGAACATCCCTAACGATAAGCGTATACGCGGAAAATGGGGGAAGAGGATTGGTAAATGCAATACAAAGAAAATAGATAAGTGGCCAGACATCGGCAAAATGAGAAACGACCAAACTATCCGATCACGATACACTTGGGAACCTATCTACGCCTAAAAGTAGTGATGCATTCTTCGGCGAACGAGGTACTGTCTATGCGCACAAAGAAGTAACGCTGGTCCCAGTTGTTAAAATTGGACTTAAACGCCTAGATCACCTCCATATTGTTCCTCGGCTGGAGGTAAACATGTACTTTGGGGATACTGAAAAGCCTTGAGGTAATCGACACTTAATTCCATCCTCGATCATAACTCAAGACCAGAAATCCAATGAGATGCTGTAGACTGACGGGGGAAAGTTGACTTATCGACAGCTGGTAGCGATCTAAGAATTGAATTATAGCCTCCGTAATGAGAAACCACAAACGAAAAAATTGGAGGTGTGCCTCGTAACACGTGAAATTGCCACGAGGGTAGCATTGGTACTTTCTCCGTGTTTCGCAATTCGAAACTCTACCTCCTTCGGAACTCGTCAAAAGTCTCGAATGGTGGCGAGCTAAGAATGCCTACACTGAATCAACCCATCGACGGTACTTCTGAATTTGGGTCTAGCCGGATACCAATAATTAGCTGGAGGCGGTACCATACCACGGGTAGCTTCCCAGTACGCAAGCACCTCTTTAGGGTCAATAAAATTTGGAAAGAACTCAACTTTCGGAATAACTTCATCGTCTCGAACGCGTAAGCTCTCGAGAACGAAAGAAGAAGGGGATTCATTCCCCGATATTCTCTTTCTAGGAGCCATGACATAAATAACAACAGGAAATAAGAGAGAAATAGATTTTCTACCTTAATGACAATTTCTTGTGGAAATGAACTAGTGGGGAATCTCAAAACTTACTCCACATACTTATAGGTAAATAATCTACTTCACCTCCAGAATTTTCGATCATAAATTCCAACTAAGTTACCTAACATGCATAACACCTCACGAGAACATCACGATGATTCTCGCAAGCTGGGGGCTAACTGTTGGGATCAAAAACGTTTACAACAGACTCAATGTTCGAGAATTACCGCGGGAATGATTTCTCTCTTTCAAGTAAAAGATAACAAGAAAAAACCGTGGCCGAGCACCTCATGGTCTTGTTTATCTCAACGTCTCGACACAAACGAGAAACAAGATAGGCTCAAAGTATCGTTGTCCTTGCGCAAAGAGATACAAGCCATGTCGTGTCGCCCACGGGCGACGAGACAAACACCAAGTCTCTTCGACCGTAGGCGAAGTGAAACGAACAATGTCAGCTCCATCCAACTCGCCATCAGACTCGCCAGCAGGCGTGGTTGCTCAACTTCATCCAACTTGCCATCAGGCTAATTCTAAATCACCATCAGGCTTGTTCCAACTCGCCACCAGGCTAGTTCCAACTCGCCACCAGGCTAGTTCCAACTTGCCACCAGTCTAGTTCCAACTCGCCACCAGGAAAGTTCCAACTCACCAACATGCTAGTTCCAACTCGCCAACATGCTAGTTCCAACTCGCAAACATGCTAGTTCCAGCTCGCCACCAGGCTAGTTCCAGATCAGCACCAGGCTAGTTCCAGCTCGCCACCAGGCTAGTTCCAGAATCCACCAGGCCAGTTCCAGCTTGCCACCAGGCTAGTTCCAGCTCGCCACCAGGCTAGTTCCAGCTCGCTATCAGGCTAGTTCCAACTCGCCATCAGGAAAGTTCTAACTCACCATCAGGCTAGTTCCAACACGCCATCATGCTAGTTCCAACTCGCCATCAGACTAGTTCCAACTTTCCATCAGGCTAGTTTAACCTCGCCATCAGGCTAGTTCCAACTCGCAATCAGGCTAGTTCCAACTCGCAATCAGGCTAGTTCCAACTCACCATCAGACTAATTCAAACTCACCATCAGATTAGTTCCAACTCGCAACAAGGCGACCATGACTCTCTTACTTGCCCTCATATTACTCGCCATCAGGCGAGCTGGACCGACCATGTCCAAATCGCCCGACGAAAAGTTGAACAACCTCGTCCAGCTCGCCACCAAGCGTGCTGGACAGACCGTGTCCAACTCGCTTGATGGCGAGTTGATAGACCTCGCCCAACTCGCCATCAGGTGAGCTGGAACGACCACGTCCAACTCGCCTGATGACGAGTTGGTTTACCTCGTCCAACTGGCCATCAGGCGAGTTGGATCAACCATGTCTAACTCGCCTGATGGTGAGTTGGATCGACCTCGTCCAACTGGCCTAATGGCGAGTTGGATCAGCTTCGTATGACTTGCCATCAGGCGACCTGGATCAATCCCACGCGATGCACTCTCGTCTCACTCTCCAAAACTATCTCCTTCAAGTCTCGTTTAAACTGCCTCTTGTTTCATCCCAATAGGAGTTACCGTTGAAACTTTACGAAAAAATTTACAAAGACTTATTTTCTCGTATGAATTCAAATCAATCATATAAAATGATAGTGATTAACTTAAACACCATGGTAATATCAGCTATACGATTGGTTTCCACTATTTAATAAAACCGAATTCATACGAAAGGAGATTTCTTTGAAAGAAATCGTAAAAACGCTTAAGTTGAAAAATGGCCCAATGAAGTCTAAAATGCGGAAAAAGCCCACTTACGATTTTAGAAGAGAATGAGCCCAAGTTACTATGACAGTGTATCAAATGTCCGCGAAAGAACAAAATTTTCAAAGTTTCAAAGGATAATCATTAAGATCGAGAAAAATGGAATATTTCTACAAAGAGATAAACTCGAATAAGGGGCAAAAAAGGAAGGACATCTGACCATGAATGCATATATAAAGGGATCCAAGGCGAAGAATCCAAGAACGATTCTTTGGACTCTATAACTCTTTGCACCTAGAAACCATAGGCTTTATTCTCGACAAGTTTGGTTTCTATGACTTGCACTCGATTACTAAACGAACTCGCCCAGGCAGTTCGATCTCTTGTTCCAATCTTTTAATTGAATTACGTCCGACTTGATCCTAGAAATAGGTACGTAGGCAGCCTTTCATAAGGTCCAGTCCAATATATTTTAAACCATTTTCGTCTTTTTAGTATAGTGCTAAGCGAGTTGCGGCCACATAGGTTTTTCTCTACGTAGGTGGTAATGCTAGCAAACTTAGTCTTGTTTTACTGATTGTGTTAGAAGATTTCCTTTGTAATCACGTTTCCAGACAAGATTCATGTATGCTATTGTCTCTGGAATGCTCATACACAAATTCAAAATAAAGATCTACTTTTTCAAAACTCGCTTTATTGTCTTTACATATTTTCCGCATTTATTTGGTTAATTTCGTTGGCTCTCACAGAGAGTCCGGCCTCAAGGGAAGTTAGAGTTTCCTGGCTTTACTCCGATTACAGAAATGGACGGTGTAAATTTCGGTTCCCACAGTTTGGCGCTAGAAGGAGGGGAGGGCACGAATTACTCTAATTCATGGCCACAAAACTCTGGATCGAAACGATGTCTGGAAATATGAAAGAAAAACTCGCAGCACTGACAATTCCTATGGCAAAAGCTTACGCAAATTCTGTAGCGCTCGACAAAATTGAATACTTATTCGCGAGTTTTGGTCTCAGGAAGAGCACCAAAACGAGCTTGCGATTTCTCTGCCTAAACAGAAAGGGCAACGATAAAATCTATCAAACCCCGTAGAATTTGAGTTGGAGAAATCTCAGCGCATAAGGGTTCGACCAAAAGAAGTTTTCTGAAAAAAATTCGGAAAATAAAACTTGCTTTCCTCGAAATCGCATAGAAAATATAGATTACTTGCGGATATAGAAGATTGGAAAATCGAGTTGCCAATTCCCCATTGTTGTATTTCTTTCGAATAATTTTTGAAGAAAAGAAGTTGATCTCTATTGAATCACTCAAAACCAAAAACGGCTGACGAAGACTAAACTAATAAAAACGGGAAATAGTTCACTGCTAAAATGTTTTCTGAAACCTAAGATTTTGTAAAATTCAAGCTTTGATTCTCTAGTATCATATTCAGTGAATTCTCGATGATTATCACCTAAGCTTACTTCGGAAAACCACTCAAAACTCTTTCAGGTCAATCCAATGGAAACGAGAAAATTTCTGATCAAGTTTAGTCGCGGCAAATAAGCCCATCCCAGCCAGGTTTATGATACTAAAACCCAGAAACTAAATTACGGAACAGCCACAAAACGTGAGTTCACCAAAAACTCGAAAACATGTTTATGAAGCAGATTTTGTAAAATTAAACTCATAACATTTTGCAGAAGAAATTTTGTAAAATTAAGTTCTACAACATTTTACGAGATAGCTTTCGTAAAATTAAAGTAGACAATATTTTACGGAACATCGTTATAAAAGTAAGCGAATTATGTTTTATGATACACCATTCAAAGAATAAATTTGAAAACATTTACGAAACGACTCTCGTAAACAAACCTCCAAGAAATTCGGGAACCTTCGGAAAATAAAACAAAGATCATACGAAAAGACTCTCGGAGAAGGAAAGAGATGGACCGAGATCTGAGAAGTGAACTTCGCCCATCAGCCTCTGCCCATGGTCTCAGTCTCTTCTCTCTCCGACCTCTTCACCTATGACCTCTCACAAAAGATTCATTATCATACAAGTCTTCCTGATCGCCCTTGGCATCTCCTAGTTGCCCTTGGCTATTCGCGAGAAAAATGGAGAAGAGACAAAGCCGCAGCTCCGAGAAAACTACGGTATGTCCGACTTTGGAATTCTTGAAATAATTTTTTTTCGTAGGAAGGTACTAGGAAATAAAAATATCTCTGAGATTGCCATAATCTTTAGGGACTCAAAATCTAGGTGGATAGTCCAGCAAACTAAGTCTTATGCAATTTTTCCTATCTCGATCTATTGTTCCTTAAGGCCATGTTTATCCCTAGTCTCTTCGGGTGGTATTCTTAACTTAATTTGAATCTTTTTAAAAAAAAAATTTGGCTAAGAGACGGCTCTTAGGTCTCTTATTTAAGAGACGGTTCTTAGGTTTTCTTAGTTAAAAATTAAGAAACGTCTCTTAAAAAAGTTAAGAATCTCTGCTAAGAGAACCCAATAAACATGCCCTAACTGTTCAGGCAGATCTTGCAAACCGATGTAAACTCTTGAAAGATGGATAAACGACTGCCATGCATATTCAGTTCGCTTCCTAAAGAAAGAAAGAACTAGAGACATGAACACGTCTAAATACTGACTCATTCCTAAAAAATTTCTTAAAACCGACATATTCCAAGTCGTCAACCCGAAAACAACCAAATCACAATCCTAACGTCGTCTTTAAATAGACCCAGATTGTTGATCATCCCAATTCTCGAAAGAGAAAACATATACAATCTTTAAAATATCGGTTCAGCCATTTTCTTTTTATATCTCAATTTCAATGGACAATGATGCTGATATTGTCCATCTTGCCATCTCATCTTCTATTTAACTAACAAAGTTGTAGGCAAATAGTGGGGTCATCGGTAATGTACATACCCCTCGAATCCAACAATGTGTGATCATTTCTTTGAATTAGAATAGTGGGGCCATAGGTAATGTACCTACCCCTCTGCATTTCAGGAAATCATCTCAATCTTTTTTTTTCTTTTTCTTAGATGCTGAAGAAAGGTGAGAGGAGGATCAGAATTTAAAGTAGTTTTACCTTTCAGATATGAAGGAGGATTCCGATCCTATGTATACCAAACCCTAGAACAAGCAAATATAGTTACTTAGGTTGGAGGTTAGCTTAGTTCCTTCAGAAGTTCATAGCAAGTGTGGTGTTACAGGATTATCAGTCTCTTTAGCTTTTCCATTCAATCTCAGAATGGTACTAGAACATGGTGCAACAAACGGTTCCTGAAAAAGGTTATAGTCTATAACTAACTTCTAACTTCCGACTCAATTAAACATTAATAAATTTTTTTATTTTTTTAGATAATCGTTAGTAAGGAATAAAACATCAAAAATAACATGTGGTGTTAGTAATACCTCTCCCAGACTTGAATAACATTGTCTCAGTGTTAAAGTAGCCTGAGATTGGAGGGATGAAATAAATAGGAATTTTAATAGTTAGTTGTTAGGATTCAAGAACTTGTACCTTTCTGTCCAAGTCTCCATCAATCGATGGCGACAAAGGACCATCGATCGATGGTCGATGGACAAGATCAACTCGTCAGCATGTAACCGTAAAAAGTGTCTAAGATCCCCTCATTCCGATCATCTCTCGTTGTGTTAGCTCTGTTAGACACTCAAAAATTCAAGCTAAAGCAGCAAGCAATGATAATAAACGTGAGTCAAGTAAAATTCAGAAAAATAAATAACATAATAAAACAAGTCATAGCATCCAACCTGCCCCATATAGCCTGAAGTGCTCCCACCACGAATCGCTGGAAGTTTCCGTGATCTTGAGTGGGAATCTCTGGAATCTGCGGGAATGCTGGTGGAGGCGGTGGAGGTGCTTCTGCCTGGTCCTCAGCAGGCGCGTGTGCTGCTTTGAGTCCTCCTCTGCGCCGGATACGAATAGGTGAATTGCGCATGAGGCGCTCGTTCGGCTTGAATTCGAGGCGTGCAGGGGTGTCAAAAAAATATGTCACACTGGGCGCCGGGAGCTATATCATATGGGGACCCGTCTCATCTACAAAGGACAAAGCGACCTTCCTTCAGCCAACTTGCCCTCGTCAGGTGAGCCTCTTCCAGATACTCGAACTCAGACTCCAGGGAGGGTCCCTGAAAGTTGATATCAAGGTGTGGGAAGATGGGTGTCAGGAGGCTCCCTATTGTCTCCTTCTTCCTCACGGACCCCTTGAAGGGTTTCCCTTTCAGGGATACTAAGTGCTCAGCATAAATTGCTCTCATGTTCACCATCTGGTCCCTCACGGGCGGTGAAATGGCCTCGTCATCGAGCTCAACCAGGCCCCTGACCGAATCATACAACAGTGTAAGCTCATGAACCCTCAGCTTGTTGGGCTCCATCTTGCACAACAAGGTGTTGCAAGGATCTTCAGAAAGTAGTGCATGGACAGGTGGCCAACATCTGTCTGCGTGGCTGCGTTGGAATCAAAATGGCATGTGCCGATGAGCCCCCAAAAGGCGGCCTGGCCAGGGAAGGGAGGGACGGTGCAGCCGAGGTACTCGGGATTGTTAAACCATAGATGCGGTAGAGGTCCGGGATGGTGATGTTATACCTGATGCCCCTGATCATGAAGGTCAAATAGGCCTCGCTCTCCCTCTTTGCCCTCGAGTTCTGATAGATAATCCGAGTTGTGGCCATGAACTGTCGGACCAAATCAGGGTAAAGTGGAAATGGCACAGTATCCATGGTCCCCATACCAAGCTCCCTCATCATGTTGCGGACGTCAGGTCGGAGCCCCAGCTTTGTCAGGACGTCTCGGTCAAACCTCGTGGGCTCGACAGAAACGCCTTGCCAGGCGTTATAGTATAGGCTGTCATAGTCGTCCCAATCCTGGGACACGGCTCTGTGGGTGCACGCCCTCGAGGCTACAGATGCCTTGGGGTTGGGGTAATGCTCGAACGTGTCTATCAAATCCCTTTTCTCCTTAGGCCAAGGTGCACAGCACGGAGGTCTCGATGGTTTGGAACTAGAGCCACCAACATTGAAACGCGCCTTGGTTCTTCTCTCGCTCATCTTCAACAACAAAACAAACAAGAATCAGCGATTTGTAAAGTCGATGAAACCATCGATCGAGGCACCCTCGCGGGCGGCGACCGATGGTCTATTGCGATTGTGATGAGATTTTCATCTCTCAAATCAAACTAAGGATCGTGCAAACAACAATCACAATCTGTTGATAACTCATATTCTAGTAATCCATCACCCTTAAACGTTCTAAATTCCAATACCCAAAAAAAAAGATTTTGCTCTAAAAATCCCTAGAAACTCCCTAAACAAAGAGATTCAAAGACCATACCTTGAAGATCGGTTGATTTAGTGACCTAAATAGATGAAGGGTCCTGACCAATGAGAACGTAATTTCCCGGGAAACATAGTTAACCGAGAGTTGTACAAGAGTACTTGGTCATTAGGTGCGAAATGCCTACAAATGATTTTGTTGTCGTGATAGGCCTTAGTTCTCTCCTTCTACGATTTCAATTTCTCGTAGGCATGATACCTGATCTCATCCAGTACATTCAATTGGATAAATCTCCTTTCTGCAGCGGGTTTAGCATCAAAATTTGTTGTTTTGATGGCCCATTCTGCTTTATGCGCTAGCTCAACTGGGAGATGGCATGCTTTTCCATAGAGTAAGTGGAACAGGGTGGTTCCTAACAGTGTTTTAAACGCGATTCGGTAAGCTCAAAGTGTGTCATCCAATTTTAAAGACCAGTCCTTTCGGGTTGATCCTACTGTCTCTTCTAAGATTTATTTGATTTGACGGTTGGATACTTTTACTTGTCTGCTAGTATGAGGATGATAAGGTGTCGCTAGTCGATCGTGAACTCCATGTCCCTTGAGAAGTTTTTTGAACACTCTATTAATAAAGTGGGTACCTCCGTCGCTTATTACGATTCGTGGGACTCTGAATCGGGGGAATAGTATACTTTTGAAATGTTTCACGACTACTGCAGCGTCTTTTTTCGGAGTGGCTATTTCTTTAACCCATTTGGATACGTAGTCTACAGCGACTAATATGTATTTGTTTCCTTGAGAAGAGGGGAAAGGACCCATAAATTCGATGCCCCAGCAATCAAACACATCAACTTCAAGTATGAAATTCTGCTCCATTTCGTGTCTCTTGCTGATTTTTCCTCTCTTTTCACAGGGGTCGCACTTTGCTACATAGGTTTGAGCATCTGGAAACATGGTTGGCCACCAAAAGTCTGCTTGTAAAATTTTTGACATTGTCTTAAAACTGGCGAAATGCCAAGCATATTTGGATTCGTGACAATGATACAAAATATCTGCGGCTTTGCTTTCAGGAACGCATCGTCTGTATATGCCGTCAGAACAATGTTTGTAAAGGTAGGGTTCGTCCCAGTGGTATCTCTAGATTTCTCTCAGAAATTTCCTTTTGTGGTATCTTTTAAATAATTATGGTTCTATGTCAGCTGCAAGATAGTTCACTTTATCAACGTACCAAGGTCTATAAAAGATTTTCATAGCACACACCCCCGACTTAAACTTCTACCTCCGGGAGAATCACTGTTTGGTGTCGAAGGATCGTATCCGACAATTTCATCTTGTGGAATGGTCATCTCGTCATGATTTTCAAGACGACCATCGATCGAGGGTTCTTTGCAGACGTCGATCGATTCTTCCTCGTCCGTCGAACACACATGGCCAAAAAAAGTTGATTCAGCGAGGTATACACTTTCTACATGTAGAAAATCGTCGATAGGGAAATCGTCTTCGACCCTTATTCGAGACAGGTGATTTGCGACTCTGTTTTCGACTCCTTTCTTATCCTTGACTTCTATGTCAAATACTTGTAAGAGGAGAACCCATCTAATAAGCCTAGGTTTTGCATCCTTTTTATCATTAAGTATTTCAGGACGGCGTGGTCAGTATGGACGACAACTTTTGAACTGACTAGATAAGAGCGAAATTTTTCGAAGGCGAACACCACGACTAATAGTTCTTTTCCCATTGTCGATTAATTGCATTGTGCATCATCGAGAGTCCTACAAGCATAGTATATAACGTACAAATTCTTGTCCTTTTTCTGTCCGAGTACAGCGCCCACAGCATAATCGCTGGTGTCGCACATAATTTCGAAAGGTAAACTCCAATCTGGTTCTTTTACAATCAGAGCAGATATGAGGGCTGATTTGATTTCTTTGAAAGCTGTTAGACACTCAGATGTGAAGTTGAATTTCACTTCTTTACATAGGAGCGTTATGAGAGGTCTAGCTATCTTGCTAAAATCTTTTATGAATCTTCTATAAAATCCAGTGTGTCCTAAAAAGCTTATGACGTTCTTCATGTTGGTGGGTGGTGGTAAACCTGTCATTACCTCGATTTTGGCTTTGTCCACCTCGATACCGGCTGCTGAAATGGCATTTTCCCCAATTTAAAACTAGATTATTTTCTTCACATCTTGCCAATACCTTAAACAGGTTATCTAGGCATGTCTTGAAATCGTCCGTAAACTGAGAAGTCGTCCATGAAAACTTTCATCAAATCTTTGATCATGTCAGTAAATATAGACATCATGCAGCTCTGGAATGTTGCAGGAGCATTACATAGTCCGAAAGGCATTCAACGGTATGCGAAAGTTCCATAAGGACATGTGAAGGTGGTCTTTTTCTGATCGTCGGGATGTATAGGAATTTGGAAGAATCCTGAATACCCATCGAGAAAACAATAGTATTGGTGGCATGCGAGTCTCTCTAACATCTTATCGACAAAGGGGAGAAGAAAGTGATCCGCAGCATTAATCTTTCTTTAATTGAATTACATTTTGTGTCCGGTCACAGTCCTCATCGGGATCAATTCATCTTTATCATTTTTCATCACCGTTATTCCTCTTTTCTTCGGGACAACATGGAGTGGGCTGAACCAGTTACTATCTGATATAGGGTAGATAACGCATGCTTCCAAAAGTTTTGTGATTTCTTTTTTGACTACTTCTTTCAGATTTGGATTTAACCTTCTTTGTTGTTCAATATACGATTTTGATTCATCTCTAGGTTTATCCTACGCATGCATAAACTTGGAGTAATCCCTGGAATGTCATCTAAATAATATCCAATAGCTTTGCGATGCTTTCGTAACTTGTTGAGCGGAAGAGCTTGCTCTTCGCTATTAAAGTTGGCCTTGATGATAAAGGGATAGGAATTTTCATAAAGAAAAGCATATTTAAGTCCAACTGGGAGCGGTTTAAGCTCAACCTTGGGTGCTTTCTCCTTACTCCAGTCTCCGATTATGGAAGGCTGTCGATCGACAGTAGGTTTTGTCTGTCGATTGACGGTGGTCGATATATCGATTTCTTCAACATCAACGTGCATAACTTCTTTGGTGGCATCTATCAATCTTGCATATTCTTCAACTCGATCATCCAACGCGAATATTTTTTCTTTCTGGAGATGTGATTGCTCTATCTAAAGGGTCATTAGAACACATATCAATGAGTGACTCTTCAGCCACTTCAGAAAGATGATATATGTGGTAGGCTTGACAGTCTATCAAGGTTTTCTTGATTATCTTTTCCATGTCGAAAACCATTGGTAACACCAAGATTAAGACATGTTTGTCCTTCTCTGACATCAATGATCGACCGGTCGTAGCCAGAAATGGTCTTCCTAAAATTAGGGGGTTTTTCTGTTCTTGCTCGTATCGCTGCACTATGAATTCTGTAGGTATAAGAAAGTCGTTAATGCGGATGGGCACATCTTCAAGTATACCTTCTGGAATCCTAGTGGATCTATCGCCTAAAACAAGAGTGATCCATGTTGACTGGAATTGATTTGGCCTGAGTGCTATTGCAACAGAGTAAGACATCAAGTTTACACTAGAGCCTAATCACAGAGGGATCTTTGGAATCTCTCATTGTGGATGGTTGATATACCTAGTTATTTACCAGTTTAAGACTATCATTTGGACCGTATTTGGAGTCTGCTATGTATGTCTAGAATGTGTTTTAGAGTCTTTTCATGTACGTTTTGGAGCATTATGGAGATAATGGAGCTTGGTAGAGCATTCAGAGAGGATATGCATTTGCTGTTAAGTCAGAGTCAAAGTCAAGCCTGACCATCGATCGACAGTGCACACTTTCTGTCGATCGACGGTCTACTCGCTGAGCAGTTGACCGACTTCAAGTCCAAGTCAAGATAATTTACAAGAATGCCCCTCATGAGTTTTGACCTAGTTTTCACCTATTTTATAAGGTCTTGCCATTTTTTAGGCAAAAGACAACCAACCACCACCACACACTACAAGTTAGAGATTTCATATCATAATATTGTTTAGAGTTTTTAGTAGTTTTGGGGAGAAGATCTGACTCCTTCAGAGATTTGTATTGGAACCCCATTATCTATTTTGTGCATTCTATTATTCAGTTTCGATGTCTTCTATAATTATGTCTGAGTAATTCTCTTATTAGATTTAGGGTTCATTATGGTATTGTTGAATTGCCCAAATATAGGATTGCTAGGATGAAAAGATATCCATCTTTGGAATTGTGTTTAATGCTTGTGTTCTAGAGTTGCTAACTAGAACCCTGAACCTAGGACATAGACAACTACGAGAGTAGGTTCTTTGCGTGAATTAATTCCACTGAGTTAGGTTGTTAGATACATGCGAGAGCTGGTGTAATTAACCTAGCGCACACGCTCCCTGTCCGATAACCATTGATCGACATTGGGCATTCGCCGTCGATCGATGGTCGACTCCTCTGTTTGCATACGAGAGTTGGAACGAGTGGGGGTCGGATCGTGATTAAGGTCCTTGCATATTTCATAATCCTTGCATCTTATTCATTATAACTCACCTACCAGGAAACCCTAGATCTATATTTCCTTATTTGAATCAATTTTACTATTTATGAAATTTCCTTTTTGGAATAAATCCTCACTACAAAACCCCCTATTTATAGCTTACTTAGTTTAACCTTTAGGACGCAAAAATCTATTGTGTGCCCTTGCTCTCTGTGGATTCGATCCCTAAGTACTACAATTTGACCTCTGTTGGCAAGAGTAGTTTATAGGATTAATTTGATAAATTGGTTGCTTAATTTTATACCTTAACCCGCACGCTGTCAATGGTGCAATCTATGACAAAGCTACTAGGATCAGGAAGTTTACCTAGAGTATCTCCTTGAATAATCACACTCGGAGACCATCATTATGCTCTGTTCTTTTCACTGAATTCTCCTGATACTGCCTCTTTCACATATTTCTTAATTGCAAATGATACATGTATGGCATCGTTAAGTGGCATCTCGAGGATTAGTTTGTCGAAATCCTTCTTGCATATTGCTCGATCCAACTGCTTTTTTTTTTACTTTCGCATTATTAACATGGAAAAGGATCTCCCCTGGTAAACCCCGGTTTTGACCGGTTTGGCTAATCTTGGATTGGGGGTTATGTGTCGATCGATTCTCTGTGTTGGATGTCGACAGTTTGTTCGGGCTGTCGATCGGTTCTAGGTGCAGGCTGTCGATCGACGGTATCGCGATCCTCAATTTCTGTCTCATTCGAGTTTGCTGGTAATTCCTCTAGGTCATCAGCGTGGTCTGAAATTCCCATTTTGGGAAGAATTTCAGGACTATGGGTGTCAATGTCAATATGAACGTCGTTTGATTTTTCTTTCTCATCCTGCATAATTCCAGTGATTTCATCAATGGTGATGCTTTCTTTTGCGCTGGAGTTAATCGTTTTCCACTTCGTAGGGCTACAACATTGACATGACCCCTAGGGTTGGTATATGTCGTACCACGTAGGACACCTTCTTCTCTTTTGATAGACAAAGCGTTATTTTCAACTTGGTTGTCGATCCTCTTAATTTGTTCACTCATAGTTCCGAATTTCTTCGTCCTCTCCGAGTATATTAAGTTCAATTTATTGTAGAGATAGGCAGCTAACCTATGGTTTCCTGCGAATATTTGATCCATTCTTGATTTAGAATTTCTTTCACGTTCTTTCACAGTTACGCCGTAGTTGGTTGAGAAACTACCAATATTTCCCCAGATCGCTGACCGCTTAAGATTATCGCATTCATGAATTCAACTCTTCTTTCTCTCTCGGCAAAAATATCATCATTCTCATCATTTTGCTCGGATTGAACGTGATTACCTAGGAGAGCCGCTACTAAAGCCAGAGTATTTTTAACTTGGACAAGGTGCCTCTCTTCTGCGGACGTTGATGGTTTCTTCCCTTCGGTATCTTTTTTCTCAAAGGCTTTACCTAAAACTACATTTTAAGTCTGCCTTTTAGCGTCCTGAGCATTTTGAGTACTGAAGCTCTCTTCGCTGGCTGTATCCAGGATAGTTTGATAGTCTTGGATTAGTCCTAATTAAAAGGTGTTGATGAGTTTAGGTTCAAAAAAAACATGGTGTGGGCATGCGAACTGGTACTCTTTGAACCTTGCCCAAGCATGTTTACAGGATTTGTGGTCACCTTGAAGGAATGTCAAAATTTCTCTCCTCGCCTCCCCACTATCTTTCTTCATTGAAGAAGTGGTTAAAGAAAGCATTTCTGATATCTTTCCAGCAAGTTAGGGATCCTTGTTAGCCACCTCCTGGCTTTCCCTACAAGGCAAAAAGGAAAAAGTTTGCAACGGTTGAAGTCGCCAGACACCATGTCTTCTAGAAGCTCGATGTGATTGTTTGGATGTTCCGTGGGAAAACCACTGAACGGTTTCTTACTTATAAAGGAAATGTATTCAGCGTTAAGATCAGAGTGTCATGTTTGGTTGTCTGGTAATCTGATAACGGACCTATTGGAATAGGTTCTGTTGGGGTTTAAGCATTCAAGCATTGGTAATTTATTTTTAATCTCATTTTATTGTGAGTTTTAGTATTTTGGTCAGGGACTTCAGTCCTCTGTTTATAAATGATTTGGCTTGCTACGTTACGTTCATGATCATTTAGATCTTTAAAAACAACTTTTTCATTAATAAATTCAGTATAGGCGGACTTACCTGCTTCGGCTGATCGGCATCGATCGATGGCGGTAGCAGAGTGTCACCCGACGTTGTTGGATGAACGATGATCGATGTTGAATGATTTCCGTCGATCGACGCTTGACGTCTAGAGTCATTATTCTCTTCAAAAGGTACCTGTGACATCAGGGATAAGAAAAGAATATGTTAGCAACAATTACATAAAAATCTAGACTATATTCTAAATTAAATATAATGGCAATAAGAAAGAGTTCCGGCAATGGCGCCAAATTTGATGTAGCTTTTATTATGCACTCTCATATTAACCATATAATCTACTTTTACTCTCTCAATTAAGAGGTTCAATGTAGTACTTAGGTATCGAATCCAAAGTGACTCTAAGATCACACAATACATTTGTTGTTTTGAAATAAAGCTAGATGAAAGTATAGATTTATGAATAGTGAATCAAGGATTAGTTTGGTTAATAACAATTATTAAGAAGGATTAGACTTAAGAAAACTCTTTGGTAGACTGACAATGAAAACTAATGGATTATTAAGAGTTTTAGTGAAGCTCTGGTTCTGAACTCAAACTTAGGGTTTTGATAAGTCACTATCGTGAGTCTTAAGGGAGAGACGATTGATGACGCTAATTATAAACAGAAATGATTCGTGTGTTTGATATGTTCTCTAATTCTATAGTTCAACTTTCATTTGTTACTAGGGATTTAGTCTGGTTAAGATATATTTCAGGGTATAACCAAGATCTCGCTTGTGCCATAACATCCTATAATCTAAGGTTCAAGTGATCAAATTCAACTTATCATTAAGATCTACTTAAACAAAGAACTAATTTGAATACCACCAACAATTTCATTACATTAGCAAGCCATTAACTACCCTAGAAGAACCCTAAATCTAACAATAGACTACTCAGATATGATTGAAATAAACATGAAGAATAGATACGTAAATTGCATAAAGAATAACAATAATAACGAAAGGGAGTTCGAGATATTAGTCTCGCATCAAATAGATCTGTCTCTCCAAAGGTGGCCGTCAAGGTTGCAAGAATCAAAAGAGTTGTTTAAAAAGTGTTGTCTTGCAAAACAGCTAAATAACCTAATAAATAGCCTAAAACTCGGCCAGGGGCTTGTCTTACAAATAATGGAACATATGGAAAGAATCATGATTTCTTCAAATCTTAAGTAACTCGGCAGAAGTGTTGACCGTCGATCAACACTCAAGGTGAGGCGTCGATCGATGGTCTTAGTGTTTCTTTGTTCTGACTTCGTATTGTCGGTTGAGCACTCTCCAATGCTCTAGAATAATCTAAAAGCTCCAATTGCTTCCAATGAGTACTTGAACCTGTAAAAACTCTAAAACCATAAGAATTGCATAATCAAGACTTCAAAACCGTATACATATCATAGGTAAAATCAGGTAAATACCATGACATATCAGTCAGCTCCATCAAACTCGTCATCAGGTTAGTTCTAAATCGCCATCAGGTTAGTTCCAACTCGCCATCAGGCTAGTTCCAACTCGCCATCAGGCTAGTTCCAACTCGCCATCAGGCTAGTTCCAACTCGCCATCAGGCTAGTTCCAACTCGCCATCAGGCTAGTTCCCACTCGCCACAGTCTAGTTCCCACTCGCCACTAAGCTAGTTCCAACTCGCCACCAAGCTAGTTCCAACTCGCCACCAGGCTAGTTCCATCTCGCCACCATGCTAGTTCCAACTCCCTACCAGGCTAGTTCAAAATCGCCACCAAGCTATTTCCAACTCGCCACCAGGCTAGTTCCAACTCGCCCCCAGACTAGTTCCAACTCGCCACTAGGCTAGTTCTAACTCGCTACCAGGCTAGTTCCAACTCGCCACGAGGCTAGTTCCAACTCGCCACGAGGCTAGTTCCAACTCCCCACGAGGCTAGTTCCAACTCGCGACGAGGCTAGTTCCAACTCGCCACCAGGCTAGTTCCAACTCGCCACCAGGATAGTTCAAACTCGTCACCAGGCTAATTCTAACTCGCCACCAGGCTAGTTCCAACTCTCCCCCAGGCTAGTTCAAACTTGCCCCCAGGCTAGTTCCAACTCTCCCCCAGGCTAGTTCAAACTTTCCCCCAGGCTAGTTCCAACTCGCCACCAGGCTAGTTCCAACTCGCCACCAGGCTAGTTCCAACTCACCACCAAGCTAGTTCCAACTCGCCACCAGGCTAGTTCAAACTCGCCACCAGGCTAGTTCAAACTTGCCACCAGGCTAGTTCTGACTCACCATAAGGCTTGTTCTGACCCGCCATCAGGCTAGTTCCGACCCGCCACCAGGCTAGTTCCGACTCCCCACCAGGCTAGTTCCGACTTGTTACCTGGCTAGATCCGACTCACCACCAGGATAGTTCACACTCGCTACGAGGCTAGTTCTGACTCGCCATCAGGCTAGTTCCGACCCGCCATCAGGCTAATTTCGACCCGCCATAAGGCTAGTTTCGACTCCCCACCAGGCTAGTTCTGACTCGCCATCAGTCTAGTTACGACTCGCCACAAGGCTAGTTCTGACTCACCACCAGGATAGTTCTGACTCGCCACCAAGAGACCATGACTCTCTTTCTCACCCTCGTCCAACTCGCCATCAGGCGTTCTGGAACGACCACATCCAACTCGTTAGATGGCGAGTTGAACAACCTCGTCCAACTCGCCACCACGCGAGCTGGACAGAGTCTGTCCAATTTGCCTGATGGCGATTTGCTTTAACCTCGTTCAACTCGCCTGATGGCGAGTTGGATCAACCATGTCCAAATCGATTGATGGCGAGTTGGATCGACCTCGTCAAACTCGCCATTAGACGAGTTAGATCAGCTTTGTCCGACTCGCCATCAGGCGACGTGAATCAATCCCACACCAAGCACTCTTGTCTCACTCTCCAGAAATCTCTCCTTTGAGTGTCAATCAAACTTCCTTTTTTTCATCTTGGTCGGAGTTACCGTTGAAACTTTACGATAAAATTAACAAAGACTTGTTTTGTCGTATGAATTCGAATCTATCGTATAAAACTATAACAATTAACTTAAACACCATGGTTATCTCAGATATACGATTGGTTTCCACTATTGCACAAAACCAACTCCGTACAAAAGGAGATTTCTCTGAAGGAAATCGTATAAAATGCTTAAGTCGAAAAAATGGCCCAAGAAAGTGTAAAACGCGGCAAAAGCCCACTTACGATTTTAAACAAGAATGAGCACAAGTTACTATGACGGTTTATCAAATGTTCGCGAAATAAGGTAAATGTCAAGTTTCAAAGGATAATCATGAAGATCGATAAAATGGAATATTTCCGCGAAGAGATTAACTCGAATCAGGGGCAAAAAAAGCAAGACGGCAGACCTTGAAGGCATATATAAGGGGAGCCAAAGCGAGGAACCCAAGGATGATTCTGTACACTCTATAACTCTCTGAAATTATAAACCTTAAGCTTTATTCTTGACAAGTTTTGTTTTTATGACTGGCACTCGATTACTAGACGAACTTTTGTTCGGTCTCTTGTTCCAATCTTTTAATTGAACTACGTTTGGCTTGATCCTCGAAAGGGGTACGTAGGCAGCATTTAATAAGGTCTAGTCCGAAACATTTAAAATTGTTTTCGTCTTTTTCGTCTAATGCTAAGTGAGTTGCAGACACATAGGTTTTTCTCGACATAGGTGCTAGTGCTAGCAAACTTAGTCTCGTTTTACTGCTTGTCTTAGACAATTTCCTTTGTAATTCTGTTTCAAGAAAAGTTTCATGTATGCTCTTGTCTCTGGAACACTCGTACGCAAATTCGAAATAAAGATCTACTTTTTCTAAACTCGCTTTATTGTCTTTACATATTTTCCGCATTTATTTGGTCACTTTTCATTGGCTCTCGCAGAGAATCCGGACCTCAAGGGAAGTTAGGGTTTCCTGGTTTTCCTCGAATTACAGAAATCGACGGTGTGAATTCTAGTTCCCACATTACCCTCCACATTGACCATGAATGTGTTCACCAGGTTCATCATTCCCCCGCTCATGGTCGAGGTGGGGTCATTGTTATGCACTGGTTCACCAAGTCCTTCTAGTAACATCCTTAGATTAGCTGCTCTATCTGAATCTTGAGATAACTCCTCCAAATCTGTCCACTTCTTTTCGTCATAGTAGTCTTTTGTTTCTACAAACTTCACATCCCGTGATAGTAACATTCTTATACTTGCTGGATCATAGCATTTATACCCCTTCTGAGTGGTTGAATATCCAATAAACATGGCCTTGATACTCTTGGATTCAAGCTTGTTACGCAGCTCCCCATGAATCAGCACAAAGCAATGGCAACCAAACACCCGGAGGTAGTCCAATAGAGGTTTTTACTTGTTCAAAACCTCAAAAGGAGACTGATCTTGAAGGACTTTGGTTGGAATTTGGTTGATAAAGTAGCAAGCTGGTGCCGCATCATCACTCTAGGAACGTTTGGGAACATTAGAATGAAACATCAATGACATTGCAACCTCCATAAGATTCTGATTCTTTCTTTCTGTCACACCATTCTGTTGAGGAGTGTAAGGACTGCTTGTTTTATGAAGGATCCCAGGTTGGGCAAGGTGTTATTGAAAGCATGGCTTGTATTCTCCCCACCATTATCTGATCTAAAATTTTAAGCTTGGCATTGTAATGGTTAGTCACATAAGTTTGAAATTATTTAAATGCTTCTAAAACCCTATCCTTGGATGGAATCCAAGTTATCCGTGTGTTTAGATTTTTCATCAATTAATGTCACAAAATACTTATGATTATCCCTAGACAAGCAAGGTGCAGTCCAAACATCCAAATGAACTAGATCAAAGCATTTATCATAAGTAGTGCTAGAAGTTGGAAAAACAGTCTTAAAATGCAAGCTTCACACTCATTATTATTAAAAACAGCACCTGGAAACATCAAGTTCAAAGCTCTAACATGATAATGACCTAGTCTAGCATGCCACAAGGCATATTTATTCAACAAAGAAGTAGAAGTAACTGAGCAAGTATAATCAGGAGCATGAGTAAAATCTTCTAGCATACATAGGTCTCCCTTGGTTACTCCTTTCCCAATCAATCTACTGCTCTCAATATCCTGAATCTACACATCATTAGAGATACATATCACATTGCATTGCCAATCAGAAGTGTATTTCTTTACGAATAACAAGTTTGAAGTAAATTTAGGCATATAGAAAGCTCTAGATTCTTTATCAAAACAATTTCAGATTGCCTATTCCCCTAATTGGGACATTCTCACCATTAGCTATCATGGCATGACCATAAGTCGGATCAATATCTTTAATAATTCTAGTATCACTAATCATGTAATAAGAACCACCAGAATCAATTACCAATAGCCTTTGTATGAAGCTAATACTTCTAGCAAGTTCATACGCTATCTTAGACTATCCTAGAATACTAGTTGGTTCATAAGCAATCATAGAGTGATCAATGATACTAGAATCAATTAAGGATGCACCAAAATAATACCCAAGAGTGTTACCAAATTTGTTACCATTATCCTTGAATATCTTGATTAGAGCATCAATGTCTGATCTCCTAATCAGATCGTTCTCATTGAACCTCTGTCTGGCTGGTTACTCGGTTGAGTGGCTTGAGTTGTCATGGCCATCATTTCTCGCCCATCTCCTTCATTGATCTGTTTTGAAACACCCGCAGCACTCGGCCCATGTTGCTCACTTGTCCAATATGAGAGATGAGCTCTTGCAGCCTTATCTTTCATGAACTTACCCGGCTTCAAGTGTGGATGTAGAATCCTGCACTGAATCTACATGTGTCCATGTCTCTTACAATGATCACATGTCCATTAAACTTCCTTTCTTCAAATCGGTTGTGCATAGCTTTGTTTGCTTGAGGAACTTCAGCTTGATTAGCTAGAGAGATTTTCCCTTTGCCTCCAAAGAGCCCAAAGGACCCTTGTTCCTTCTGGATTTGTGCACCCACGTCCTAAAGTTCAGGTAGTTTCCCGTCTCTCAAAATGTGCTTGATGAGGTCATTGTAAGTAGGGTTCAAGGTAAGCAAGAGACCGAAGACCTTTTCTTGTTCTATTTTCTCGTTTAGCTTATCCGGGTCGGTGGTGCTTGGTCTCAACATTTCCATTTTCGACCATAAAGCTCGGAACTTTCCCAAGTGTCTTGTAAACTCCATGTCCTCCTTAACCAGATTATTAATCGCCCGCTTTACCTCAAACACTCTTCTCAAGTTTGAGATGTTCCCATTCTTTTTCTTGAGTGTATCCCAAAGGTTCTTTGCCTTCTCATAGTAGCTATACGCTTCTGAAATTGAGAGATCCAACGAGCTCTGAAGAATTGACATAACCAGCATGTCTTCTTGTTACCACTTGTATTTATCGCTTGTGACACCCTCCTCATCATCTTCATCATGAGTAATGAATTTCGGAGGTTCACCAGACGTGATATGTCTCCAAAAATCCTTACTCACACATCAGTTTTCACCAACCAAGACCATAAGAGATAGTTTCCTCCTTTTAGAGTAACTGGAACCACAACCTTGTTGTTTTCCATCTTTGAAAGTCTTGAGAAGAAGATTAAAAAAGGTTTGATCTTGAGTCTTCTTGCGAATCAAACCCAGGTTATGAGCAACATGGCTCTGATACAATAAAATGTTTAGAGAATCTGAGATTATATTAATGTTTAGAGAGACTTTAGAAAAGATTAGAATAAAGACTTAAACAAATTCGAGACTACAGAGGAATCATGACTAAGAGACTAAGAGAATGCTTAAGAACTGTCTAAGTATTATTGATGATGAGGTTATAATGTATATAAAGAGATTACAAAAGCTTAACGAACAAAGGATAAGGTTGTGCGTGTGTAGTCAAAGGAAGATGAGTGTTCCATTATAAACATCCAATGAAGTGTTTTACATGCTTTGGTATCTTGGAATCTCGGACAAAGATACTTTCACCTTTCCAGCCTGTCAAGGCTTGATCTCCTTCCCTTCTCAACGTTTGGATCAGTAAAGTAACAAGGGTGAAATCAGCCAAGTTACAATTTTACCCAATCCGAGTAAACCTTGCCTTTGGTCGATGTACGGTTAACCCGTATGGACGGTATGGTTGAACTGTACGGACGGTACGGTCGACCTGTACGGACTGTACGGCCTGGTGGACCATAAACCCAATCTTCTTCAAATGTTCCCAAGCCTCATATCTCCAACTCTAATCATATTTTCCTCATCACATCTTAACAATGAGACCCTCACCGAGTCTCGTTGCCAGTGGGTGACAGATAAGTACCATGTCTCATCGCCCATGGGCGACAAGACCATTCCTAAGAATGTTGTTAGCTTGACGCCCACGGGCGATGAGACGAGAGCAATGTCTTGTCGCCCATGGGCGACGAGACCCTTACCGAGTCTCGTCCCCCTTGTGAGAGAAAGAGAGAGAGAGAGAGAGAGAGAGAGAGAGACAGTCAGAGAGAGATAGGCAGAGAGAGAGACAAACAGACAGAGAGAGAGAGATAGAGAGAGAGAGAGAGAGAGAGAGAGAGAGAGGCATTAAAATAAGGGGAAAAGGAAAATAAGAGGCACACGCAAAACCCTAGAGATCATACACAACTCGTTTCAACCTCAACTTTGATCTCACTCTATATCTAATCCCACTTAGATATAGTTTATTGTTCCAATCCTTCCTTGTAAACCTTTGTTGTACTGCAACCCCATTATAATAAAAGTTCATTTCCTCAACTTGATTATAATACATAGTTGTGTTCAGAGGAAATTGTTGCCCGCTTAGTTCTTCTTCGCTAATCTTTACAAACAATCACTACCAAATATTTAGTATGAGTTTTAGGATCCACATGACCTCGTAAACCCAGGAAAGTCAACTTTATTCGACAATCCAATTCAATTCCCTAGCTAGTAAATTGGTGGTTTCTTACACTAACTGTTTGATTTCCCGAATTACGTTTATAGTCGGAGAGTATACCAAAATATCACCATTGGTTGCTTCTAAAAATCTACTCAACTTTGAGTGATTGATGTGCCTCAATCTTTCTCTTCTTAAGTGATTCACCAATCACTCATTTATCCTAGGTTAATTGTTATGATTGTTAGAGGTTCTCTGCCCTTTTTTGTTGTGTTGATCTGGTGATATCGTTCCCAGATCATCTATAACTCTCTTGCAACAAGACCTTCTTTGCAGGAACATCAGCATCCTCAAACTGAAGCACCAAATAATTCTTCAATGAATTCCAGGTGTGTATAGGTATACACTTTCGTCTGTAAGAACATAGTTTTTTGATTTGCCACAGATGAAACCTTGAGCCAAAGCCAGCTTCTATAGTTCTGTGAACTCTTCCGATGCAAATTTATTTTCCATCCAATCAATCCAGTCTTAAGTCCACACTAGGGAACACCAGAATCTCCACATATCCCCCCCATTGTCGTCGTCGCAGAAATTCGATGGTCTCAAAAAAAAAAAACAATATCATAAGCAACCAATTGTATATGATGCACTATCAAAGGAAAACACAAATTCAATCAACCAGAGTGCTCCCTCTCTCTCTCTCTCTGATGAATTCAACGCCTCGATACTCAAGAACACTCTCTTGAAAATCGTCTATTTGCAGAAAATAGTATCTAGCAACCTATTCCTTATGGTCTCAATTAATAATCCCCAAGTATGACCAAAAGTTACTATTTATAATATTAACAACAATAAAAGAATTATCGAACTATAATTGGAATAGCGTCATTTATAATGAAATATAGCAATGTATACTTTTATTCTTGTCTTACCTTCTATTTCCAATCCTTCCTTTTTGGCTGATCCCGATCCTTTATTCTTCTCTACAAGCTCAACATCAAGCAACTAAGATACTTATCAGAAATGTTGAACTTTATCAACCCTTTGAGCTTACATTACAGTCTCTAATATTCAATTTTATTAACTCATGTTCTGGTTCCCTTAATCTTTTGACATTTTGAATAAAAGTACTAATCTTGTCATTAATTTTTATCATGAAATATGGTAGCATACATACACAAGGTTGATGTCATATATAAAAAGACAAAGCAAAACCACAAAGAAATCCCAACAAAATGTGAACAATGGTAATCTGTTTTATTGACTACACAGAAACAAAAAGAAAACCTAATCTTTGATACTTTTGATGTGGGGGTTGGATTTTAATACCAAACAAATTACCAACGGGGGAGGATAGGCATGACGGTAAACTTCATGGTGCCATTGCTGCAGTGAGCACCGTCGTGCTCGCCGCACGAGATGTAGTAAGGCTTCATTTTTGTAAGAACAAGCTCAAAGCCATCCCCAGCACCTTGATTCGGTGATGCTACCATCTTTCCTTTCTTCACATCGCACTTTTCGTAGCTCGATGGGTTAGGAAACAAGTAGACGCTGTGCGTGAACGGTGCTGGTGGGTTGTATTTGAACACTGCGATCGGATAAATATATCATAATATTATCGTCAAACTTATTGATATTATTAACAATATCAAAAATATGATGATAGCTATGAATCGACAACAAACAAGGTGGACGAATATAATACAAATTAGAACGTGTTATATTTAGTGAAATTTAATAATCTACTAGGTAATAACTCATGCACGGATACTTTACAAAATATTTCTTAGTTTCTTAAATTATTACTTTTAAATAATAACAAAAGATATCTAAAATTTATTTTAATGATTTGATCAAATTAAAATTGTAAAAATATTTAGTTTTTATCAATTAAAGTAGATTACATATTTCTACAATTTCGAAACTAAAATATTTATTTATTTTTATCTGGTATATAATTAAATTTAAAAAATATTAAAGTAGGTATATATTTTTAATCAGAATATCTATTAAATAAGACATTCTAATATTATTTTTAATCTGAGTATCTATTAAATAAGACTTTCTAATATTATTTTTAATGATTATTTGTGTTTTGTTTTAACAATAAATTACTTATTACAAAATTTTAAATATGAGACTTTCAACAGTTTTATTAGTTTATAGTTGTTTTAAAAATTCGAAGTATAATATATATATATGAAATTCTTTCTACTTATTATATGGTTAATGTGATTGTATATTTTTTTAATAATATAAAATTAAACAAAATTATCGAGGATAAACAAATTTGTATCAAACCTTATTATTAAAATTATTTATCATATATATTTTAATCACTAGCTAATTCTGTAGTTTTCATTTAAAGGAACAATAAATAATATTTTTTTATAGATTACTAATTAGTTTTATGATTAGTTTAATGAAAAATATAATATATATTTAAGGAAAACAACATATTTCTGTAAAGATTTAAAAAAACATTCTAGTGATGAGATATATCATAATTAACATATTATAGTGATTCTCAATTAATATATAAGAGATTGATTGATTTCTGTTTCATCCAATATGTTATGCTGGACATAAAGTATCCATAAGGGTATTAATCAGCTTTTATGTTCTACTACTATAAACTGTATATATTGTTTAAGAATTTGTAAGATTCTGTAGAAAAGAAAAAGAAAATACTCACCAAGTACGTCATTGAGAAAGAAGGGGCCAGTCTTAGAAGCCCAGTCGGAGTAATTATAACCATATGTCCACTCTTTGTCTCCACCGACTATGATCTTTCTAGGCGCATTGTAGGTTGCGTTATAGCCTTTTGAGTGACCTCCCCAGCTCCAGCCGGAACCGGAGCTGCTAGATCCTGAGTTGTTTGTGTTCTTAGGACCCCAACCCCAACCAGAGCCGGAGCCGCCTGATCCCGAGTTTTGTCCGTTGTTAGGACCCCAGCCCCAACCCCATCCCGACCATGGGCTTGAACCTGAACCACTTGAATAGTTGGTGCCCGCACCCCAACTCCATCCTGAGCCGTTCCGGCTAGAGCCCCAACCCCATCCTGAGCCCGGGATGGAACTTGAACTGCTTGAATAGTTTGAGCCTCCACCCCAACCCCATCCAAATCCCCTTTTGGCCTCAGCAAATGTGGAGAATTTGGAGGCCACGGTCACAAAGACTAAAACAAGGTTTAGAAAACGAGAGTGTGCCATCGCTTTTATCTTTTGACTTGTTACTAATTTATAAAGGATTGTGATGGTTTTCTGTTCTCTGAGGTATAGAGATTAACTATATATAGGAAAGAGATGGTGTCAAACTGCCAGAAATTTGAAACTTTTAGGTTTTGTTATTCGATAGTGGGTTCAAAATTATAATTCTATAGATTTTATAATTGTAACTTCTATATTAAAATATTGTTTTATTTGTTATTACATTTATAATATTTCAATTAAAATATTTTGATATATGATGTTATTTTTTTAAGATTTACAATCTTTTCTTTAAAGGAATTTAAAACCCCTTGTTATTAAATCAAATATTTAAATAGAAAATTAAGATATGGTCTTATTCATTTTTAATAAATTCTTAGAATCTTTTAGTTTGAAAAACGTTAAAATGGATTTGAATTTAGTTTCATATTAAATTATATTAATCAAAAATCTAAAATTTTACCATAATATTTTCAATTTATTTTTTATTAAGAAAATACTATTGTTAAAAGTTTATAGCTATGATCACCTTTTCGAAAAAATGAGCGGCGCAAAATCAGGATTTTCATTAACAAAATAATTTTTTTCGTTTTATCAAAACTAAACTGAATATAATAGTATAAGATTTTAAGATACTAAATTTGATAAAAAAGTTAATTTAAATTTAACAAATAATCAAAATTAGAGATTATTAAATAAAATATTATCGAAATTTGATTTTTTTTTTTGTAGATTTGTCAATCATTTGTTATTGATTTTAGTTCACTAGTATGATAATGAAATGACACTCTGTTGAATTTATAAATATAGTGATGCAGATTTAATAAATTGGATTCAAATGAATAATGAATAAATAATTTGAAGGGAACAAAAAGTTAAAAATTTGATGTTTTAAATTTAAGGTACTAACATTTTTTTAGCACGCCAATATTACATTCGTTCCCAATGAGTAAAAAAAAGTAAGGTGCGGCCGTAAATGTTTGAATTGTGGCTTTAACAAAATATAATAAATGAATGGTAGTGAGAAACCAAATAATGAGACGATTGAGTCAAAAAAATGTGAAGATTCATAAGGAAACATGCACTGGACACTTGTTTAGTGGAAAAACGTTGACCCTTCTTCACTTCAATTGCTACTTGAACTAATTAACGTTGACGAATCCATTAGTCACATATAATCTTTTTGTTAATCTCCTATTCATCATAATTGGTCGTCATAATTACGTTTGAGTGACGATAAGATGATTTAACATAGAGCTCAACGATTTTGTTGACATATTATTTTGTGTACATTTTTTGTGTATACTAGTGACTATAAGTCTATAATATATATCTAACATATAGAAAACATTATGATACTTATCTTTGTTAAAATGCTACAAACAGTTCATAATTCGTTTTCTTAGTATCTTTAGAAAATTTACATTTCTTCTACTTACAGTTCTTTCGTTCATATCTGATGCAAGACTAATTTCGATCGAGGACTTTTCGCACACGTGATGCTGGCTTTTTGTAATATCCCAAACATACTAATCCAAAAACCCTTTTAATTTTAAGGAAGCATACTACGCCAAAGGCCTATTAGGATTAAAACCTAGCGTTCTCTTTCTTTTTCTATATAAGGAAGTGCTTCATTTTCTGTTCTTATCAAAGAGAAAAAAAAGCAAAGTCCAACAGAGATCCCGAGTCGTTGAGCCATTTATCAACCAGAGCCCTAGCCTCTGGCCACCACCACCAACAATCACCACCGGCGTCGGCCTTCCTCCATCGATCTCTAATTTGCTTCCTCATTTGTCATCTCTCGTCATCATTAATCATATATGTCTAGTAAGCCTCTGATCTACATCTCCTTATTCTTCCTATCAACTAGTTTTCATTAGGTGTGACCGATCTGATATTTAATCCCTTTTTCATCTTTTTCTGAGTGTGAGAGTACATATTTGTGGATGTGTTGTTGTGTCTTGTCCTCAGGATCTGGATAAATGATGTAAAGTAAGGCTAAAGTGAGGACCCGACTGTGAACTCTTCTCACGCTTCATAATGCAGCTGGTGTTAGTCTATGGTTGATAAAGTCTAGGACTGTTTGTTACTTATGTATGTGATCGTAGCATGTTAGGTTCTTCTTTGATGATTGTTTGAAAGTGGAAACTTGATAAAGTGTTTAGAAGTTAAAAGGGTAAAAAGGGGTAACTTGTTAAGATTCAAAGGGGAAAATGATAAGGGAAAAGGGAAAACGGAAAACGGAAAAAAAAAGAAGGTAGTTTGAAACACCGAGAACGGGTGGCGTCTAGAAAGGGAAACACATGACTAGAGTGTTGAAGAGGGGGATAGGTCGGCGCTGGGATAAGATTGAGTTATAAGTGACTATAGGCACCACATGGGGGACAGTGCCGGTGCCGAGGAAATATGCCAACGTGCCACAGGGTAGGTAGTCACGTAGGGTCTCTGGGATCATAGCCTGAGAATTGGGCGCCCACGCCGGAATGCCACAATGGAGGATCAGGATTTGACCTATGGGAGCGACAGCTAAGTCCTAGAAGTCTAGGTTGATTTTTGTATGTTGCATGCTAGGTGATATTATTTTATGGTTTGTGCTTGTTTTACTATGTGGTTTTAGATGAGTTCATTGGTTCCTAAAAACTAGCCTCACTGAGTATTCCCAATACTCACCCCTCCTTTTGCAAGTTTGTTCGAGAAATTGTAAGAGTATAAGTCTTGGTGTGGCACCAAACCATTGGGGATTGAAGATAAAGATCACTGGGACTATTGGCTTGACATGGTGTCTTGCCTTGTGGCTAGATACGTGTCCTTAACCCCGTGCTCCAGGCTTATTTGGGAGAGGCGGGTGTTACAATTTGGTATCAGAGCAGGGGTTAAATCCAGTCGGTTATGTCCGGGTGAGTGGGTACAATTTGATAGGGTGTTTTATATTCAGATTTCAAAATCGTTTACTAAAGTTCTATTAAATGGGGAGACTTTACCGGAAAGATTAGAGTTAGGACACCACCAAGACAAATCCTAATGCCTCTAGTTATTTAGTTAGTAGGCTATCATATAATACTTTCTTTCGTCCATCGTGTGAAAGAAGATCTCCAGACAGAAAGGGGGTCAGAGATGTACCATAGTTCCGAGGCGCCCTAGTGATCTGAGGTGTTTAAGAATTCAGAGGTATATTTTCTCAGAAGTGTACTACTGCTTAGAAGATGTGGCAGTTTGACAGAGATGCTAGCAGTGTGAGCTCGCTGGAAAACCCGATGAAGTTAGACTTGGGCCAGTTTGAAGCAACCATAGAGATGTCAACTCGACCCCACACTGGGTACTAAGGAATGGTGCCAAGACATGTATCTTGTTTTCCTCAATAGGAGAGGAATTCTAAGTCTTTAATGAAATAGAGACAAGGACATGGATTCTAGTATCTCGTGTTGCAAGCAGAAGAGTTGAGTGTGTGACGAAATATGGCGTTTTGATAAGAGAAGCTTCAAGACTATGTATCATTTCTGCATGAGCCAAGTATCAGCGCCCATATCAAGAGCACCATATTAGTTGACATCCACATATATGGTCGAATGAAGACTGGACAAGAGGACTCAGCGAAGAGGAAATAATTATCCAACCAAATAGCTCACCTTGAGGAGCACATGTCTTGTTGGAAAACGAAAGGACATGAGATTTCAACTTTATATGGGTTATTGAGGATTGGATTCATAGGTCGTGTAATATCCAAAAACTTAACTAAGAGCTTTGAGAAATTAAAGGAAAGGTTGACTCAGATGTTGTATTACCACTATCTTCACATGGAATAATGTTGGTAGTATACACAAATGCAACTGGAACTTGCAATGATACTGGCGAGCTGCACAAGTGTGCCACGTCTGTGAGAAATGATAACCATGGATTGAAAGATTTGGATCAGGTAGACTTGCTACATAATTTTATCCAAGAACTAAGTGAGTGACCTAGACGATGAAGATATAAAGGACAAGATCTTAGGACAATCTAACAACTTCTGATATTCAACTCATCCGGGAAGTGCAAAGAAGTATAAGGATTGGAAAAGGGACTATCACTAGGATGAGAGGAAGAAGGATGTTGTTACATGAATTTTACAGTGGAAGCATTTTAGTCATCAAAGGTTGAACTGAAGTAGCGTGTGACCATCAGAAAGTTATGCCGAAAAGAGCCACAAGGAATTAGAATTTACATGGGGATGCATGGTATATGAGTATGATAACATTTTGGAAAGTGTTTGGCTGTAAAAAGATGTTAAGATTCTGGAAATGGTATCATTTGTGGTTGTGAGAGAATGGATGTGATGGCCTGTCGGTTGGAGTGACACTACGGATATCTGAGTTCACAATGTGTTCTTATTTAGTTTACCATATGTTATCTGACGACATGATTTGATTATGTAGAATACATGGATAAACGTGTGACATAGTGTATCAATGCTTATCACTAACACTGAGTTTGTAGATTGTAACAAAGATATAAGTAATGGAACAAAAATATGTATTGTATTGATTTGATGGGGAAAATGGTGAGATTCAAGAAGACGTTTAGATCACCGAAAGGAAGCAGCTAACTGATTTGTTTACAGGAAACAGTGGATCACAAGGTATCAAGTTGTTATGGGAACCAATGGACACGCTTGGCTTTGGATGTTATGGTTTTAGGTTGAGACTTGGAATTTGGGGTGAATTTCCGTTAAGGTGAGGAGGGGCTAACATCCCAAACCCACTAGCCCAAAATCCATTTTATTTTAAGGGAAACCTATTAGGCCAAGGGCCCCTTAGGATTAAAATCCTAGGATTTCCCTTTCAGTTCCTGTAAAAGGAGGTGTTTCATTCTCATTTCTCATTAGAGAGAAACATAGCAAATCCCTGCATAGATCTTGAGCCGTCAAGCAACCCAAGCCCTCGCTCCGACCACCACCACCGACGACCATCACTAGTGCCAGCCGTCCTTTACCACCGTCTTTGATTTAGTTCCCCCTTTGTAGTATTTTGTCGTCATTCATCAGATTTGTACGGTAATCCTCCGATCTACATATCATTATTCTTCTTATCATCTAGTTGTCAATGGGTGTGACATATCTGAACTCTAAGTGTGAGGGTAGATATTTGTGGATGTGTTGTTGTGTTCTTCTCCTCAAGATCTGGATCCATGATGTCGAGTAAGGCTAAAGTGAGGACCCGACTGTGAACTCTTCTCACGCTCCATGATGCGGTTGGTATTAGTCCATGCACTAATAAAAAGCAAAATAGCAACGACTCATTTACGTGGTTATGGGAGTATTTTTGTAAGGTATATGAACAGACATCCAAAAATTCAAAGTGTTCAAAAGGCAACATTCAAAAAATTTAAACATCCAAACATCCGAAGTGAAAACATTAAAACAACACAAACCAGCCACATCTAGAACTTAGAAACCTAGTTATGCAGTGCACCACCTATCTAGTTTAGAAGGGTTATTGGTGATGAGATGGTTAGGTTGTGGTTCACCTTGAGCTGGAGACTGATCTGGAGCTGTTGTTGGAGCTTGAGGTTGAGGTTGAGACAGAGACTGATGTTGAGGCTGAGTTGGTTGTTCAGAAGAGGCAGAAGAAATGGAAACTAGATGTTGTAAATCTTGCAGAATCATGTTGAGAGATGATTGGTTTTAGTCATCTCTTCTTTGAAGTCAGTCTTGAAAGCATTGAGATCAGACTTCACTTCCTCAGCAAGGGTCTCCAAGATTCAAACACGCATCACTAAGTCCAGGCTTCGCTTGAGTGTAGCAGGGGCAGACTCAGAAGAACGGTAGTTCTTGTATTGCACACTGCCAAGTCCGTAGATGGTGCCCCTGCGAGTCTGTGCACGCTGAAAAGGATAGAAACCAAATTAACATTACCACGAAGAATATTCAGTCATAAAATAGCATATTGAAATTTAATAAGTGAAATACAAGAGTAAGAAGAAACAAAGAATACGAGCATGAAAGATTATTACCTTGATGTACTCTTGATTTAGGAGAAGACGCTTTTAGTTTTCTGTGGCAGGAATTGAGCAAGTTTGGCTTTCTCCAAATGGAGATCCATTCTGTAGCATCTCTTCAACGGCTTGCTCAACCTCCAGAACCAGTGCCCCTGTTCGTTCGTCCATGAAGGTCCCATCTTACTTGGTGTGAGTCGTCCTCACAAGGTCTGGATATGAAAGTGGTTCCTCCAAACCTTCATCAATTACCTACTAGAAAGGGAGCAACATCAAGTTAGACATTAAGGAGTTAAATAAAGGGAAAATGGAAGAACGAAGAGATGGATCTTACCGCATGACATGAAATATTTGCAAAGGTGTGTGGTCCTGCACCACGGACGTGCATCTTCAACCATGGAGGCGCAGAAGTGCGAGAATCAGCTGCTGACTGGCTCTTGGCTTTTGCTGCATTTGTTGACCAGTTTGCAAGGATTGTTTCCCACTCCGTGGCATTGATGTAATTTGGTTGCTTGCTGGCTCTCTTTTTTTTGGCTTATGCGTCCGCAAATAGTCACTTGAGTCTGAAGCTTCCATTTGTAATAGACATAATCATGAAACTTGTCTTCCCAGTAGTATTGTTGCTACAAAAGAAGATAAGTGATTAGTAGTAAAATATATACTTAACAATGGGAATGGAAACGGTTAATCATCACTTACAATGAAAGAGTGCCACCAAGCATTTCTCTTCTCTTCTGGAACCTTTATCCAGCTTTGCCACGCCCCCCAGTAGTTTCCCTACCATGTTGCACGGATAAAAATATGAACTTCTGGATCGGTTTCGAACCTGCAAAGACAATGTAAACCATCACACTTAATACTTAACTATGACTTACCACAATGCTCCAACATATACCACAATGCTCCAACAGACTTAAAACTTAACTATGACTTACCACAATGCTCGATTGAGCTTATAAGGATTGAGGTGTGGCTGGTTAGTTCTGGATGGAGCACGTAGAAGAGCGTCTTTTGTTCTCTTCACATAGGTTGGGGGAGAAGCTTCAGCAACTGAACTTGAAGAGGTGGCAGTTCCAGGAAGAGGTCTCGTTGGTTGAGCAGAAGTTGGAGTCGTTGCAGCATGCACTGACGAGGCTCTCATTCGGGGTCTCACATGTCTCACATCTGTAGAATGAGAATCAGAAGAAGCTTTGAGATTGAAACCAAATCAAACCCAAAATCAAAATCAAAATTAAACCCGAATCCCAAATCAAAACCGAAACCAAGCCCTAATACCAAATCGAAACCAAACCCAAACCCAAATACCAAATCGAAACTAAACCCTACTCTAATCCCAAATCAAATCAGAAACCCTAACCCTAATCCCGAATTGAATCGAAACCCTAATCCCAAATCGAATCGAAAACCCTAACTCTAATTCCAAATCAAATCGAAACCCTAATCCCAATCAAATTGTAAGCCCTAACCCTAGTCCCGAATCAAATTGAAACCCTAATCCCAAATCAAGAGTAATAGAAATCTAACCTGGAGGATTTAAACCGGGAGAGCGAGGATGAACAAGATGATTGTTGGTTGTGCTCGCGGAGGAGAGCGAGGACAAACAATAAGGTTGTTGGTTGTGTTCGCGAGAGGAGAAGAGCGAGGACGAACAAGACGGTTCTTGTTTCCATTCGCCATGGAAGAGAGAGAGCTAGAAAAGACAAGGAGAGATTAGAGATCGAGAGAGATCGAGAGACACATAGAGAGTGGAGAGAGATCGAGAGACACATAGATTCGAGAATCGCCTGAGACGAGAGGAGAGGAGAGAGAACATAGAGATGAAGGGTTTTGTAGACGAGAGAGAGAGATAGAGTTGTTAGATTTTTCTAAGTGTGAAATTTGGGATCAAAATAATTGGAGGCAAAACCAATTGGGCCAAAACAAATTGGAGGCAAACCCAAATCGATAGGGGTTTAGGCGGCTATTAGTATTTATTTAGGGTATAGATAGGGTTTAGGTGGGGTTTAGAGATAGTATAATTAGAGTTATTCATATTTTTTTTTAAAAACTATATGCACTCATATATTATAGATTCTTATATTTTTATAAAATTATGCATTCATATACTATAGATTCACATATATAAAAACATTATACACTCATATATTAAAAAAACTTTAATTATACATTCATAGATCTTAAAAATACTAAAAATATTAATTATATATTCATATATCTTACAAATACTAAAAACATTAATTATACATTCATATATCTTACAAATACTAAAAACATTAACTATACATTCATATATCTCATAAATACTAAGAACTTGAATCAGATTCAGAATCAGAATCGGTACATGACTGTTCTAACTCATCTTCAGAAATGTTTTCGTTATTGGGAGGAACAACTGGCATCGCATCATAATCTGATTCATCTTCGAAAACATGAGATTCTATTCTTAACATTCCACTTTCAGCAACAACTTGGTTGTGTGTATCATCTTGTACTGCAGTAAGAGAATCTTCAGAAGTTTCTCGAACCCCTCTAGGCACAAATTTCGTACATGCCCACCAATCGTTTGCTGCGGTGCGGCGAATCCGCCAATAAGAATGAAACAAACCTGATAACAATTACTAGACATGATAAATTGATCATATTTCTCGTATTGCCAGCGTGGAGGCACATCGACGATTCCCGATTTATGTTTTCGAATCCCCCGACCTACAACTGTGTCAAACCACTTACACTTGAAAACCATGGCCCAAAGCCCAACATAGCCAGAGTACTCAACCATCATTATCTCCTCGATCAACCCGAAATAGTCAGTGTCCGTTGTACCCCGAACTTGGACACCATTATGTTGGGTTCTCTTGTCTTTGCCATGGCTATATGTGTGGAAGCAGTATCCCCGTGAGAAGTAAATCGGCCAAGCCTTATAAGTGCATTTCAGACCTTGTAAAAAATCCAACATCCACAGCGGTTGGGCGCTCGCATCGTTAACCTGTTAATTAAAATTATGGGTATGAATGATAAATTCACATTGAGAGTCAAATAATATCAAAAACTTAAGTAGTTTTTGACCCATTCTGCAAAGTGGTTGTCTTTCGCTATATGTAGATCATCACCACCAATATTTGGGTTTCTGTCCATCATAAACTCTTCAAACATCCTGTTTGTATTTGTTATAAGATTATGACTTCCAACATACAGTGCTAGAATGTAAAATATAATAATTAGTTGAAAATACCTTTCGTCGGGCTCAAATGTAGGACAGTGGAGCATCAAAAAGGTCTGCATCACAGTGTAGTTATAATCGGTTAGATACCTCTTGTTTAATTTTCCACTAACTCGACCTTCATGGTACAACATATTTGGCACATCTTGATCATGATATGTAAATCGAATATCTCCAGGCTGCAAAACTTGAGTCGGCATTTCTGGATTCCCAAAGTAGTTTGCAGAAGATGTAGAAATCTCCTCATTAAGACATTGAGCAATAATGGAACCTGCGATATGTGCCTTCTTTTTAACTTTTTTTTTCTTCAGATGGTACATGTATCGCTCAAAAGGATACATCCATCTGTATTGCACTGGGACACCTAAAGCAGCTTCGTCTAGCAAATGCATTGCGAAATGCTCCATGACATAAAAAAACGAAGGTGGAAAAATCTTTTCCTAATTACAAAGCTTCACAGCACTGTTTTCTTTTAAAAGGGCAACATCTTCGTTCCTTAGTTCTTTTGCAGAGATATCCCGAAAGAAGAGTGCTATTTCTACACAAAACATTTTTCAGTTAGTGGTTAATAACACTTAAACAAATATTATTTAAAAATAATTTACCTGAAATTGCGATATGGACATTTTCGGAAAGCAGTTCCTTAAATGCAAATGGGAGAAGTCGTTGCATAATTACGTGGCAATCATGACTTTTCAGGCCTGAAAGCTTCGAATCTGTCTCGTCTATACATCTACTAAACTTTGAAGCATATCCATCTGGAAATTTTATATCATCCTTCAGCCATCGAAAAAAATTCTTTTTTTCTTCCTTGGACAGCCGAAATATCGGGACCGGCATCGTTCCATCATCTTTGATATGCAAATCTTGTCTTCTGCACAAATCAAGTAGATCCATCCTAGACTTTGCATTAAATTTTATCTTCCCGGGAACATTTAGAACCGTGTTGATAAGATTATCAAAGAAAACTTTTCTCAACGTGCATGAAGTCCACGTTGTGGCGAAGAAGAAGGGTTTCCCAATACGGAAACTCCCAAAATATACTCTTCTTCACCCAATTGTGATCTTTGCCGTAGCCTTCTATATTGCTCGCAGGTTTCTCATGTCCATTTCCTCCACAGTCAACAGTTTTCTGCAGTCCATTGATGTTGTTAATTCTTTCCCGGAGAATTTCTTCTCCCGTTAACCATGGTTGAGGATCATCAGTTACTGTCTTCTTCTCTCCAAAAGCTTGGACATTTCTCCTATAAGGATGCTCTTTAGGCAAAAACATTCGATGACAGTCAAACTAGCTATGCTTCCTTCGATGTTGCAACCAAAATGACTTTGTATCATCTAAACAATATGGACAAGCTAAACGACCATGAGTAATCCAACCTGACATCATGCCATAAGCGGGAAATTCATTAATTGTCCACATTAAAGCGGCACGCATCGTAAATCTTTCATTCCTCGAGATATCGTATGTTTCTGCTCCGTGACTCCACAAACTTTGTAATTCTTCAGTTAACGGCTGCAGATATATATAAATGCTCTTCTTTGGATGTATTGGCCCGAGCACTAGTACTGATAAAAAGAAATATTATCTTTTCATACACATACCAGGAGGTAAGTTATACGGTGTCACGATTACGGGCCAGACCGAGTGGGCTTCACCACTCATACCAACTGGATTAAATCCATCTGTTGCTAACCCTAGATATATATTCTGAATTTCTGCAGCGAAATTAGGAGACACCTCGTTAAAATGCTTCCAAGCCGCTCCATATGAAGGGTGATACATTTCTCCTTCCAGCGACTCATGTTCCGCGTGTCATCGCATTTGTGATGCAGTCACCTCAAGTTGGTACAACCGCTTCAACCTCTTCGTAAGAGGAATGTAAAACATTCTTTGTTTTGGCCGCCTTTCCCCCCTTCCGTAAATCTGGTGATATCTATCTTTCCCACAAAACCGACACACCAACAATTCTTTATCTTCCTTCCAAAATACCATGCAGTTATCCTCACAGATATCAATCTTCACAACAGGGAGACCAAGCGCCTTTGTCAACTTCTTCGCCTAATAATATGATGCATGAGCTTTATTTGGTTGTGGCAAAACATCTCTACAATTTGTGAAATCTCATCCAGACATGACTCAAGTAAATTATGATCGGTTTTTACTTTCATTAGACGGGATGCCAAGTATATTTGAGAAATACCTTCAACACATCCTTCGTATAATGGTTGATTAGCGGCTTCAAATGCTTGAAACATGCTATCTTCATATTGCCCTTCATTGGGCGCTTCGATCACATTCTCCAAAATATGAGTTGATCCAATGTCTCCTCCTATAACATCAGGGAAATTCTCTTGATATTTCTCTTCTTCCGTATGCGGTGTCTCTTCTCCCATAAATTGAGCTCCTGTCGATGATTCGCCAACGCCATAGTAATTTTCTCCATGGCTTGTCCATAAATAATAATTACTCTTGAACCCGACCCGGTAGAAATGGTGATAAAGGGTTCTCAAGTCACGTTGCTTTCAGTTTTGACATCTTACACAAGGACATAACATGGTTTTCCCCTCAATAAAAGAATTTAGATTGGAAGCAAATGGAATAAATACTTTAACACCTTCTTTAAACTCAGGAGAAATAGAACTAGTGATTAAATCAATGTATTGATAAATCCACTCTCTTGAATAAAAATAATTAGACATTGAATCTCTCGTTTTTTTCCAAAGATATATTAAACTCTATTGAATTAACCCTCAAAATTTGATATAAAATTTGTTGTAACAAGAGTGAAGTGTGGTCGGTTGTTTATATAGAAAATACCTTGCTACGAATTTGCCATGTTTTGCTACAAATTTTGCTACGTTTATTCTACGTTTTGCAACAAATATTGCTATGATTTTTTCTACGATTACAAACGTAGCAAGACTCCAAAATATCTTGCATTATTTGGCCTGCGCATTGTCGGACCGACGGGGCATGACTTTCAAAGCTTGCCACAAATTTATCTACAAAATTGTTTCGTGGCAAGGTCTTTTGTTTTTATCTCTGCCACATGTGCAGAAAAGAACTGGTGGGACGTTTCTTTCGGTGGGCTGCTACAATGCTTGCCACGGTTTTGATCGTAGCAAGTTGCCACGTATATTTCAGTAGCATTTTCGTAGCAAGGTTTTGCTACGTTTGGAAGTTATGTATCATTTTCGTAGCAAATGTTTGCTACGTTTCTTATTTGTAGCGAAAACGTAGAAAGTTTTGCTATGAAAATGATACGATATGCCAAGTTTGCTGTTTTCGTAGAAAAAAGGTAGCAAATTCATAATTTTTTTTTCTTTTTGCTACGAAAATAACATAGCAAATTCGTTGCTATGTTCCTTTTTTTTTACTAGTGATGGTTAATAAAGTCTAGTACTATTTTTTCTTGCGTATGTGATCATAGCATGTTCGGGTCTACTTTAATGATTATTTGAATGTGGAAACTTGATAAAGTGTTGGAAGTTAAAAGGGTAAAAGGGGTATGATACACTAAAATTGAGTCTTTACTACAGCAAGCTAATAGTGGTTATTGCAATACTTTAGATTCGATTTCAGAGGACCGTTGCTACACTATATTTTTATGAGCTCAATGTTAAGCTAAGACAGATAGTGTGACTGAAAAATAAAAGAAAATTAAATTAAGAAAGTAACAAAGATCATTGGTTTGGTTTCAAATTATGAAGAAGCTAAGTCTAGGGTGATGGATCAGGTATCAAGCGGCCATGCGATGAATAACTTTCAAGGATCAATTCAAAACAAGTCTAGAACTCAAAATACACATGAAGATGAACCCACGAGATGAACTAACTCTCGTGGTATCTCCCTATTTTTCAAGCAATCATAATGCCTAAATTGTCGTTTGGATTAGAATATGATGACAAACATTATACTCGGATTCGATCAGTTTGCAACACGCACTAACATCAAATTTAGCTGGTTAGGGACAAGTTACCCATTCAAGTCATTTCTACCAACCTAAAACAATTTTGATGAATAGATTAAACCTAGAAAGAAATACTAAGTAATTAGTTTAGCGCATACCTTAAGTTCAACAGTGAATGGAGACAATCTCAACAATAATTCTTCTTTGTATTCAGCTCATGGATCTCGACACCCTAACACCATAGACCTAAATATTCTACTACTCAGCCATGAACACAGAGATCACTGAAATCAAAGATGAATAAAACATGATGATAGATTGTAGAAATAATAAAGTAAGGTTCATGATTTCTCAAAAGTGTGCAGGATCCTTCTCCCTTAACAATATTACAAGTTTTCTCTCTCAAAAATCTCTATAAAAAGTAATGTGTTCTGAAAATAATAATATAAAATGATATATTGAAGGTCTGTGGTGGCTACATGAGGGAAAATGGGATCCACATGTAAAATCTCGAAATAATGGAAACTTCCTTAAAAATCTAAAACTGGGTGTTCCATTCTTAAATCTCCAAATTACACTCTTTTCTTCATCATTTCCTCCAAGTGATCCATAACCTTATATAACCTACTCCAGACTTGTAATGACTCGAGAAAGACTACAAGGACTCTATATAGACTCAAAAAGATGTTAGTAAAAATTGTTAGAATGTGTCAAAAACACAATACATCAGTTCCCCCCAGACTCAGATCCTTGTTTGTCCTTCAAAAAGGTTAAGTGACTAAGGAATAAAATAAAGGTTTGAAAAAGTGGGAACTCTCTTAATCTCAGAAACCATACTTGAACGACAAATCTCTAAAACCCACAAGAAACAAAACTAAGACAGCACCCTTACTAAAATCCCACTGACTACTTTTCAAACCGGCTCCATACTTAATATCCCAAACCTGCAAAAGCCATACTTTCCAGGAAAAACTCCTTACATTCAATAAAGAGTGATGTGAGCTTGATTAGGACATTCAACCTGAAACAGAACCAGACCTCACCGAGCCTGACATTCAAAACATGATCACCAAGATGTCCCAACCAGAAGCTGCCCAAGAAGTGTCCATGCCTATTGTGTTCAAATGACCTTTGACTAGACAAAGAGCTAAGATACTTCAACAAAGGTTTAATGAGAGCATGATGCTTGTGTTTGATCATTTTCAGGTTACGCCAACTGATGAACAAGATTATCAAGAACAAAGCTTGAAGAATGGTGGACCACCCGAGAAGACCAAGCCAACAAGTGAAGATCTCTGGCCATTCATTCTGGACCAAACCCACAACAACTTTCTGGTCATCAGCATAGAAGATCCGCACATCTAGCAAGATTCACGGGATAATCAAACTGACCCAAAAGGTAAGAAGGTAAGCATTTAAATTCATATTTCTAATGGTTTGATTTGTTTTGCAGCTTTTGCACTTTTATTTTCTTTTACTTGAATTTTATTCCCAAACATTCTTAGTTGGCTTGCACGCATATTAGTGTTTTCTTTTGGTCCAAGACTTTGTAATCTTAGCTTCAAAGACCCTTGAAGGCACCACTATGTTACACGTCTATATAAGTCCCCTATAAGCAGTTTGTACTCTTTTTACGCATGATATATAATTTTTTCCTAGTGAAAACCCTAAGAGATCTAGCAAGAACTTGCCTCCCTTCTCTTGCATTATGAGACCAGAACCTCCACAGCTAAGAATTTTGTGTTGTATCACGAGTTTCCATCCCTCGTGTGGTGCACTTCACTTCCATCAAGTTACTTGTTACTCGGATTCATTTGGTTGATTAGATCAATCCAAACGGTCCACCCTTGTGTAGATTGAGTCTCTCTCTCTTGCCTTGGATCATACAGTGTTTGATAGCTTAGGCTTGTATCATTTCTGGTATCAGAGTTGAAGTTCCTTCAGCACTAGGTCATTTCTATCCTTTTACATCTTGTTTACATTCATTTTTGCATCCATTAAAATCTAAAATTAAAAAAATTATATTGTTTGTAGTTCATTCATCTTGTTTCTGTTGCATCCATCTCTTGAAAACCCATAAAAATCAGATTCATTCGTATTTATTCATCAAGTCAATTTCAGTCTTATTTGTTTGATCCCTAGTAGTTGCATTCCATTGATAACTCTAGCCGATTGTCTCTTTGATCATTCCATCTAGTTGATTGTTTGATAAGAAAAAAAAAAGTTTGTTAATCTTTAGTTCATCTTTACTGTCGATTTCTTTGTGTTCTAGATTCATATTGAACCATCGGAACCATAAGAATGTGTTCACTGAGCTGCATTATTTGAATTTTCCATTTCTGGTCGATAGCATCATCCGGTTTCCTTAGTTCGTCAATAGGTTTAAAAATTTTCCTTTTCTTGCACGGCCAAATCATTACTTTTCTTTATTTGGTTTCTTGCAATATTCTTGTTTAAATTTTTGAAAACATTAATCAAAAACAAAAGAAATCTTTCTTCCTCATTTAGGTTGTTTACTTTTAAGTTTTTAAAAATAAGAATTGCATCCACGTCTTATTTATTTTCTCTTTGCATTTTTATTACCTAGAATTCAAAGTACAACTATTTCTTTATTTATAGGTGTTTCCGCATGGCCGCTATGGGAGATGATGATGGATAAGCCCAACTGGCCGAACGGGCAAGTTGGGTCGATCAAAACAACCAACTTGCCCATTCGGCGAGTTGGATAAGCCCAACTAGCCGAACGGGCAAATTGGGTCGATCAAGACAACAAACTCGCCGAATGGGCGAGTTGGGTCGATCAAGACAACAAACTCGCCCATTCGGCGAGCTGGACAAGCCCAACTCGCCGAACGGGCGAGTTAGGTCGTACAAGACAACCAACTCGCCCGTTCAGCGAGTTAGGTAACACAAGCAATCCAACTCGCCCGTTCGGCGAGTTGGATCAATCAATCAATTTTGAACTTGTCCTCATAACTCCCTCTTTGGAAACCTGATCGAACTTATCTTTCTTTTGTCTCGATCGAGATTGGCGATAGAACTTTACCGAAAGAACTCGTTTTCTCGTGAAAGGATTGGGTTGGTCATGTCAGACGATAACGGTTAACTAAATACCTGGAGTCGCACGCCACATACGAAAGATCCTAACTCTCGGACAACATAGTCTTAGGAATTCTCTTTCGATAAAATCGTAAAAACGCTTAAGTCAAAAAACAGCCCGAGAATGTCTAAAACTCTGCAGAAGGCCCACTTGCGATTTTATCCAAAATCGAGCCCAATATTTTTGACGGTTTACCTTTTATTTTGCAGGAAAGGATAAATGTTAAGTTCAGAAGATAAATGCCAATATCGGAAGATAAATGTTAAGTTTCCCAAGATAATCATGAAGTTCGAGGGGAAAAAGGAATATTTCCGCAAAGCAATAAATTCGAACAATGGCAGAAGGGGAAAGAGAAAACTGCCTCTAGAGGAGTATATAAGGACTTCGACGGTGAGGATGCAAAACAAGAAAATCTCTACTAAGAGAAAACATAGGACTTAGCTAACATGTGGTCCCAAAATCCGAATTACGACGAAAACCCATTCTGCGACTTTCACCAAACCCGCGGACACTCGACCATTAACTGAAAAGTTCTTGGTGTGAGGTTAGTCGCAAAGCTGCTCTCCGGAGAACTCCTCGGAGTCTCCGGCGTGAAAGATCTCATCCGCGATTCGGACCACCCTCGAAAAAAATGACTGGACTTCTCAAACGGAGAACCCTTCCTTAGGGAACCAGTCGGTAGAAAAGGGCGGAAGAAGCCATGATGAGAAGAGCAACGACAGAAACCGTGCAGAGTAAACATGATCATCGGCGGATCGCAATATTGCAGTGATTCCATCTCGGCCATCAAAGCTTATCAGGGCAAGGCCGAGACAGGCGCAAATTCGCCAATCTAGCCCACGACCCATGACACTCCGAAAGGAGAAATCACTTTCGACGAAGAAGAGGCCGGAGGGATTGATCATCCACATTGCGATCCACTCGTAATCGATCTCGTGATAAGAGATCTTGAGGTCGCTAGGGTTCTCATTGACCCGGGAAGCGCGGTTAACGTCATCTTTCGCGAAAATCTCAAAGGATGAATATCGAGTTAGGCAAAGTTGTACCATCACCTAAGCCGCTAACCGGTTTCTCTGGAACGACGTCAATAACCCTCAAATCGATCGAATTACCCGTTGCAGCAAAAAAAGTCACCAAGATCGTCGATTTAGCGGTTGTCGACCACCCGACCATCTACAACGTCATCATGGGCACACCTTGGCTAAACGCCATGAAGGCAGTCCCATCGATTTATCACTTATACATTAAGTTCCCAACTCATAACGAGATTGCCGTGATTTGGGGCTGCCAGTAGAAGTCGAGACGCTGCTTTCTAGCTGAGAACAAGCTAAGACAAATCACGAGCACCATGATGGAAAAGACCAAACGCCCGAAGATAGCCCAGGCATCAGCCAAAAATACTTCGGACAAGGATGACCCATAATCGTTGGCTCAAGCAACGGCCAGTGAACAACCAGTTCCAGTGCTCGACGCATCAAGCCCACTGAGGAAGACAAGTCCAACGAGAGACGTCGATCCAGCAACTGACGCAGTCGACACAAACACAACGGTCGAGTAAACAGACTCGCCCCAACAAGCAGAACTATGAGATGGCTTGATCCTCGAAAGAGGTACGTAGGCAGCTCGTCAAAATAATAGTTCAGATATCCCCCTCTCTAAAAAGGGGGTGGGGAGTGGGTACATATATAAATACTCGTATATTCCCACATTCAGAAATAAAATTTTTACGTCATACTCGAATTTTTTAAAACTTTTTCGGCAACAAAGACTTCTTTATAATTTCGCAAATTTTCTATCATCCCGCAAAGAAATGTTATGTTATTCATCCATATACGAGAAAAACGATTATCGCACTATCCCAGAAACAGAAACTCGCAAAAAATCATTCTGCCTCGAAACGGATCAAATCCACACTATCTTATCTCGATTGAATCATCATTTTCGATTCCCGACCAAAGCACGATACCCTGGTCCCATATGCTCAAGTCATTACTTATGCAAAGTAGGTTTTCGAAAAAATAGGCGAGACGTTGTCTGAATTTTTGGAAACACACCCCAGTCCGTTCGCGACTATACAACACTCGACAATTGGCCCCGCCAAGCACTTTAGCCGTCTTAAACAAACGCACCTAGATCCATCCTAAGGACAGATCCTTTCACATCCGACTAGGATAAATAGCGCACTATAAAATAAATCCAAAATTTTGGTCAGCACTTTCGGGAGACTTAAAATTGTCCCTGGAGAGATGCTCGAAACCGACCAGATAAGTCGTATAAGACGATAACCTATCGTGGACTTTAAATCGGAACAAAGTCAAATTAAAATCGAAACAAGCAAAACGAAATCCAATTAGTCATCGCAAAGCCGTAAACCTGTAAACCGAAAGTAAACCTATGTCATGCCCTAAACCCAGCACACTGGTCTCTAACGTCTCAAGGCATGATATCAAAATGATATGAGATCCTAAAAGCATGTCTCTTCATCCATATCTAAACGTTCTCGAAACTTCGAAAAACTCCTTGAACATCTCGGACGAACAACGAATAGGATGATCCGCAAAAAAGGAGAAAGCCGAGATGACAACTCGAGTTTTCTTTCTACACTAAACAAATTCCAGACATCTTTTTAAACACCCACTTATCATAAAAAGCATGGTTCGAATGATAGCTAATAAAAGGTAAGGATTCAAGGACACACTCGACTAGTCCCGCTACACACGACCATAGTCGGCCGCCGTCAAACGAAACAGAAACATACAATAATACAAAAGAACACATTCCAGAATAAGTCATGACCTCCCGATTACTCGTCAAAACCAAAGCTCCCGGTCATCGATCTACCGATCGAATAGTCATTGACGTCTAGAGGAGCCGTCGGCTGGTTCACCTCACCCGTCTCATCAACAGCCCCCGCCTTGGCCTCCACCGTATCGGGGGAAACAAGAATCGGGTCCCACTGCTCCCAAATCCTCTCCTTGATCTGAGGAATCGCAAAGTCTCTATCCCTCTCGTTCATGCACCCGTCCGCCTTGCATATTCGGCACCAAATGAGTAATCTGGGGCATGCGTGAGGTATAGTCCGCCCACAGTGCTGTGACACTCGCGATAATCCCCAAAGTCCTTATAACCCTTCGTAAGCTCCTCAAATTCGTACGAGATCTTTTCATGACCAGTCTTCATGACTTCAGCCATTTCTCTCTTCCCTCGCCCATAAGCGCGACGAACCTCCGTCGCGACCGACTCCTTCTCACGAAGAGGAGAACTTTCCAACTCATCTCCCAGACGAGAAATCTCATTGTTAGCTGTCTCAGCCCTGAACTGATCCATGCGTGCCTCCTGGAAGCTCGCGTCAAGTGCTCGGTTCAACATAAGGAGACCCTGCGAAGTATCTCAAAGTTAAGAAAAATCTCGTCCTCGAAAAAGAATAATAACGCTGAAAAACTTACCCCGTTGACCATTCTCGACGCTTGGGTAAACTCCGGGATCTCGCTGGACCCACCTATGCCAGGAGGATAGTCAAAACCAAGCAGCTCAACAAGATCGTCTCGTTCACCCCTACTCTTTCCTACTTGACTATTTAGGTAGTCTCTGAGTATGTTGTCGGGGGAGCACCGCTCGTTAGCCTCTTCATCCTCGACAATGGCGTGTTTGTCCTTGCAAGTCTTCGATCTTTCCTCTCTCGTGCGAATCTCACATGGAACGAATCCATCCATGGTCACCTCCGACCCTTCCTCTACCGGCAGATATGGCTGATACCGAGAACAGTGGAGAGAAACAGCACCGCGAACCCTTTTCGGGTTAAACGTTGCCCAAAAACACGGGCGACCGTGAAGAAAGTCTCAGATGGTATTCAGACCTTCTAGACTCGGAGGGAAAAGAATAGTCTCTAAAAATAAAATGTAAACAAAATATATTTGAGATCGAACTTCACAAAAACCGAAATAAAAAAAGAGGGGACAACACTCGATCAAGGATACCTTTATGGGCCCATTTAATCCTAAAGATGGAGATGCCATTTGCTTCTGTAGATGCATCGTTAACACGGACAAAAAAAGAAGTGCTCCCGCTAGTTATGATAGTTTGACATGAACTCCCTTATGATCTTCATCCCCGGACAAGGCCTCAACTGAACAAGGACGACTTCCCAAACGGTTTAAGCAGAGCGTCAAGATGATTGGTAACTCAGCACAAGAATCCCGACAATATGATGCAAACCACACGGGTTTATTTGACCAATCGATATCTTGAAACGGTTGAAAAATCGCGCCATGATCTCAGGAATAGGAAACCACAAATGGAACTGCATCATGTCCGCCTCATAACACGTGAAGTAACCCTTGGGCGGAGACTCAGCGACCTCTCCAACCTCCGAAAGATGAAAGTCTACTAAATCAGGAACTCGGCAATGGCTCCGGATGGCGGCAAGCCTATTCGTACAGCTCATACTGGGATAACCCTTCACGGGGTTGGCATGAAACAAATGCAGGGCCCACGTACCAGGTCTGGGAGGTTTCATTTCTCCCCTGGCTGCCCAGTATGACTCGGCTTCCTCAGGGTCAACCGAGTGAGCAGCGAATTCCACCTTTGGACCAGCTTCGTTGTGTTGCGAGCTAGAACCATCAGGGACAGAACAGTAGTGATGAGGCCTTGAGGAAACTTTTCTTCTCGAAGACATAACTTTCATTTTACCAAAGGAATGAAAGAGAAGAGAAAATCTTTTAATTCTTGAAAAAAGTTTGTGGAAATGTGCAAGTGAAGAATTTGAAAACCCACTCCTCATACTTATAGAAGAAATGATTCACTATTTCACCTCCAGGCTTCGGACGTCGGATTCCGCCTAATTTATCCAATATGCGTGAAAAACGCTCCCAAGAACATCACAGTTCTGACGAGCTGGAGGGCTAACTGTTGAGGTCAAAATCGGTTACGACGGAATCAACGTCAGAAATCTACGGGGAAATGCACCCTTTGTGAAAAAGAGATAATATCTCTAAAAAGGGGAACGGGAAAAATCAAAGTAAAATCTCGGCTGACCAGGAAGGAATGGCCTGCATAAGTGAGCCATCAACATATCCCCGAACGGCAACACGACAAAACAACTAGAAGACTCAATCATCCAACTCCACGAACGGAAAAGTTGGCCGAGCAAGACGTCCAACTCGTCGAAGGAACAAATCGAACCACAAGAACCGACCAACTTGCCCGTTCGGCGAGTTGGGAAATGCAGTTTGACCAACTCACCCGTTCGGTGAGTTGGATTGATCCAACTCACTGAATGAGCAAGTTGAACAGCCAGGGCCGACCAACTCGCCCGTTCGGTTAGTTGGGTCGATCAATAGAACCAACTCGCCCATTCGGCGAGTTGGGTCGATCAAGACAACCAACTCGCCCATTCGGCGAGTTAGGTCGATCCAGAAAACCAACTCGCCCATTCGGTGAGTTGGATAAGCCCAAATCGCCGAACGGGCGAGTTGGTTCGATCAAGACAACTAACTCACCCATTCGGCGAGTTGAATAAGCCCAACTCGCCAAACGGGGGAGTTGGGTCGATAGAGACAGCCAACTCGCTGATTGGGCGAATTAGGTCGAACAAGATAACCAATTCGTCCGTTCGGCGAGTTGAACAAGCCCAACTCGCCAAACGGGCGAGTTAGGGAACACAAGCAGTCCAACTCGCCCGTTTGGCAGTTGGATCAATCAATCCATTTTCACCTCGTCCTCGTAACTCCCTCTTTTGAAACCTGATCGAACTTATGTTTTTTTGTCTTGATCGAGACTGACGTTAGAACTTTACCGAAAGAACTAATTTTCTCGTGAAAGGATTGGGTCGTTCGTGTAAGACGATAACGGTTAACTAAATCGCACGCCCCATGCGAAAGATCCTAAATCTCGGACGTCGTCGTCTTAGGAATGCTCTTTCGATAAATCGTAAAAACACTTAAGTCAAAAAACAGCCCGAGAAGGTCTAACACTTGGCTGAAGGCCCACTCGCGATTTTATCTGAAATCGATCCCAATATTTATGATGGTTTACCTTTTATTTTGAAGGAAGGGATAAATGTTAAGTTCGGGAGATAAATGTCAATATCAGAAGAATGTTAAGTAGCCAAAGATAATCATGAATATCGTGGGAAAAAATGAATAGTTCCGCGAAGTGATATATTCGACCAAGGGCAGAAGGGGAAAGAGAAAAACTCCTCTAGAGGAGTATATAAGGACTTCGAGGGTGAGGATGCAAGACACGAAAATCTATACTCAGAGCAAACATAGCACTTAGGGCAATTAGGCATATTTTCGTTTTACTGTTAACGAGCTGCGACTTAACTAGGTTATTCATGTCTTACAAGGTTAGAACTAGGAACTCGCTGATGGCTCTTTCTGCTAAGGCTTTACCTGTTGTAACGCTCAAACCACAGATTCGGAATAAGATCCTCTTTGTTCTCTTTTTGTCTTTAGTTATTCATCGTTACATTGTTATTCTTTATGTTTGGTTGCTTGACGTTTTTGGCTTAGCAAAAATCCAGGACCTCTAGAAAACCTAGGTTTACCTTGCCTTCCTAAATCAACGGAAATCGACAGTAAGAATTTTGGTTCCCAGAGTCGGTAATGTACCTACCCCTCTCTTCCAACAATGTGTGATCGTTCCTCTGAATTAGAATAGTGGGGTCATCGGTAATGTATCTACCCCTCTGCATCTTGGGAAGTCATCTCAATCTTTTAAGCTATTAGGTAGATGCTGAAGAGAGAGAAAAAAGGGAACCAAAGGTGCAATGACTTATACCTACAGACTTGTAGAAGGAATCTGATCTATTGTATACCAAGCCCCGAAACAAGCAGATAATGTCAGGATTAGTGTTGGAAATCAGCTTCGGTTCCTTCAAACTTTCTAAGAAAGTGTGATATAGTGGCAAGATGATCCCCTTTGGTATCTCTAGTAATCTCTGCAAACAACCTTCTAAAAATGGTGCTAAAGTGCAGTTAGTCAATAATAAATCTTGATCATATTCCCCTTCTTGACTCAATAAAATTTTTTTTGAAAAACTTATATATAAATAGTAAATAAGCTAAAAAAAAATCAAATTGCATTAGCGAACCTTCCCCATACTTAAATTACATTGTCCCCAGTGTAATCCACCCTAGATTGGTTAGGGAAAATTAAATATTAAGTAAATAGTTTAAATAGAAAACTCGATACCAGACTCTGTAAAACAGTTTTGATCGATGGTAGGCATGTGTGGTTGATCGATGGTCGCGATCCATTGTCGACTGATGGTGCCTCTATGGTGTCGATCGATGGTGGACTCAAAGAGTCTACAGAACTAAGTAAAATTCGAAATAAATAGTAGTATAACTAAAACCAAATTAAGACTTACTAAACAGTGGGTTGCTTCCCACTCAACGCTTGGTTATAGTCTTAAGCTCGACGTTGTGAACTTTCTGACTAGTATGGAGGTGGATCAACACTTGGAAAACAACCCTCTACATCTTCTTTGCTCTTTTGAAACCATATACCAATAAAGCTACTAATTGCCTCATCTCCTCTGGTTTCCTCATTCCTTATAACCGCTCTAGCAAAATCCATTGAATGTATCCCCCCTAGGAGTTTCTCAATACTGAGCTGTAGTATCTGATAGATCCTCCGATTGCTGAGATATATCTTCCTTCATCAGGCTCTGAGAAAAAGCAATCTCATCAAACCTATCTTCCAACTGTATTTCTGCTGAGGTCTTTTGTCTGCGGGATTTAGAAAGCTTCTCTAGGAAGAGAAAGAGTTTCTCTTCAAGTATATGATGAACTTCAAACTTCAAACTTCAATAATAACTTCAAACTTCAATAACAGGAACTCAAACTAAGAACAAGAACAAAACTAAGATAGATGTAGAATAGATTGTGTTGTCATGGGATGAGATTGGATGGGATGCAACCCCTCTATTTATACACAGGTGAAGGCCTCCAAAAGCTCCAGACATAATAATGAAAGGGTGAGTTGGTGCAGCTGTCAAGTGGAGTTCTTGGTGAAGTGGGATTGGGTTGGTGAAGTTGGTGGCCGCAGGACTCCAATCGATCGATGCAGTTTTGCTCAAAAACTGCATTGATCGATGCATTTTTAAAAACTGCATCGATCGATTACTTTAAACAGGCAGTTTCCTTCTTTTTGCATCTCTGGTCCTCATACTTCTTATGTCTTTCGTTTCAGCCCCAATCTTTAGATATTGCAGAAATGTCCTCTTTTTAGCCCCTTAACTTTTGATTGTGCAATTCTAACCCAGCGAAGTTATGAAATTGCATATTGGTCACTGAACATTTTGATAACTTCGTTGCTGACCCCAGACTTCCATAAAGTGCAGTTTAACCTTCGATTTTTGCCCTAAACTTCCAAATGTGCACTCCAAACCTTCTCAAATGCAATTATGTATGAAAATGCAATATAAAGACCTAAATGCAACCTAGAATGATAATATTAAACTAAAATATGAATCTAAAACTCTTCAAAATCAAGAGATATCAATTGCTGAGATATATCTTCCTTCATCAGGCTCTGAGAAAAAGCAATCTCATCAAACCTATCTTCCAACTGTATTTCTGCTGCGGTCTTTTGTCTGTTGGCTTCGGTGTCGATCGATGGCCTGTTGTCGTCGATCGATGCCAGTCCGTCTGCCCAAATCGCATGCTGCCTCTGAACAGTATCCAAATCTTGCTTCATCTCATCCATGCGTGCAGTCAAACCGGTGAGGCAGGTGTCTATAGGATAGAAGACATCATCCAGCCTCTTGTAGAAATCATCCAGTGACATATCTTGAGCTTTGTAGATCTAATGCACAATATCATCAATCTCTGGTATACTGTATGTCCTATGATTCTTCCTAGACATAGCGATCGTTGCTGCATGTTCTGGTAAACATATGTAGCTTTGCTCAAACAAATTAGCTCTATAGAGCTGCTCTGATGTCTTCAGTTTGCACATTCACTACTCTTCCGTCTGTAGCTCGTGCATTACCATACTCAACTCTGTAAAAGCTCTCGTACCTTTCTCAAAACATCAGTCGATCGATGGTGGTTTGTTCCAATCGATCGATTGTGGACTGCCTGAATTATAGGCATTGGAAGGACGAAGTTTGTCTATCTCCGGAAAGATTTTGTCAATCGATGGTCGATGGATGATGTCGATTGATGAAGGATGCTTGGAAGGGTGTGGAACATTACTAATCTTCTCGTTTTTCTGCTCCTCAATGTCGATCGATGATGTATGATGTGCGTCAATCGATGGATGCTGCTGTTGTCCAAATGAAATACCTGTTCCATTAGCCATAATAAGGGCATCTGCTGCATCCTCCCTAGATATATGTAGGATTCTCCCATAAAGAGTCCGTGCACGTCCCTCTGGGTCTCTAAAAATTCAAAACTCATCCGGTCTAAGATCACCAATATTGTATCCTCTGCTCCAAATTCGTGTCCTGGTCCACGTCTGATGTCGTTTGATGGCCAGGAGTAATAGGTGATTGATGCTCGATTATCCACTGTCGCGTTCATCACCTAGCCAACGTCTCCTGATGCTAGGCCGCAATATTCAATCAGATCTTCCTCTTTGTAATCTTCATTGTATCCTTCGTAACCTCCACTGTTTCCTCGGCATGTCGAACGTGTGTCTATTGGTGGTGTATAGTGACTGTCGATCGATGCTCGATAACCAGATTGTTGCCTGAAAAGGTTTCCAGCTCCATTAGCCATGGCAAGTATATCCACTATATCTTCCCTCGTGACATTTAGTAGTCTGCCATCCATAGCTTTTGCGTGACCGTTTGGATCTCTCATTATACCGAACTCATCTCGTTGTAGATAACAATATTCCTTCTCGTGTTCTGCATCTGAATCTAGTTCGTAATCTGCTTCTTGGTCAGTATCGATCGATGGCGTATGGTTACCGTCGATCGATGTCGATTTCCCAAGTCAATGGGAATGTGATAAACACCAGCCTCTTCTATAGCAATACCATGGTAATTGATGATCTCTTCTTCTCTGTAACCTTTGTCGTACTCGTGATAGGCTGGGTTGTAACCACCATCTCCGTAATAGTTGTTGATCGGTCCTGGAGTAGGGTCATCGATCGATAGTAAGGGTGGGTGTCGACCGATTGTTGAACAGCAAACACGTCGATCGATTGTCTGGGCTTGGTATCGATCGGTGCTCCATCTTCCGACTCTTCATTGAACTCATAATCGCAGAAGCATGTGGCCACAAGTTCTGCATCATCACACAATTCAATCACAGTGACCTTGCTCTTATTCTTGATAGGTTCATAAAAAATATTTTGATCAATTAGAGATAGATACAACATGTTTAATTTCATATCACAGATAGCTCCCACGGTAGCGATGAATGCTCTCCCAAGTAATAGTGAAGAATTTAGTTCTATGTCCATCACGTGGAAGTCTACTGGGACTAGGGTGATGTAAATCTGTACTGGAACATCTTTTACCATCCCTCCTGAGTTCACTTTTGAGCAGTCTACAAATCTGAAAGAATCATTTGAGGGTTCTACTTTCAGGTTCAGCACCTCTGCTATAGTCTTTGGCATAATTCTCACCGATGATCCATTATCACTGAGGGCATTGGGGTATTTGTTTCCCTTGATGAAGCATGGGACCACGAACATCCCATGATCACTTTTATTCTTCAGACAAGTCCTCTGTTTCATCTTTTCTCTGAGATGATTGAACATGATCTCTATATCATCTCATGTCGCCCTTGTTTCCATAAAAAAACTTCTACAACTTGTGAGTATAATAAGCTTCATCAAAAGGAGTATCTAAAAGAATTTTGAAATATCTTTTGGTAAATCTATCCATCTCTTTTTCATTTGGCTTCTCTGCGTTGATGTTTGGGGATCTTTTGATTCCCCTTGGAGTGTCCCTCATCCTCTCTATCAAGAACCATAGCTTCAGACGTGTCAGTATTCTGTTCTCAAACCATTATGGTTGGACGCACAATCAAATTCACAGTGATGCTTGGTAGTCGAACCGGCTTTTCACATTTGTCGATCGTTTCTCAGGTCGCATTGTCGATCAATACCTAAATCTCTCTATCGTTCGATTGTCTCATAATGGTGTCGATCGACGTTAGTCGATTCACACGAAGCTACTGATACTGCAGGAATAGTTGTCGATCTATGCTCATTGCTTGGTGTCGATCAACACCAATGCATACTGCCGAATGACATGGAACTTTCCACACAAAAATCTCCTTCTTGGAGCTTTTCCCTCTTAACTTCCTGCCAAAAATCATCGTCAATAAATGCATTGATGTGGTGCTTCTGTCCAGCCTCTATTTCCTCCTTAATCAGGCTTTCATGCCTCCTAATGGTTTCAATTGTTTGCAGCACCTGATTTTCAAGCTTCTTCATATGTGTGTTGAAATTTTCAAACTTGGTGTTGAGGTTGAGCTACAACCCATCTATCTTTCCATTGAAATCCACAATCATCTTCTGCTATCCCTCTAAAAATCTGTCAACCATTGCTTCGATCTTGTTTTTTTTGAGTTTTTGGAGGAGGATTCTGGTAGTAGGAAGATGCATAAGTTATGTTGTTGTTGAAGGGTTTTTGCTGTGAACCCTGATTAAACCTACTCCTTTGACCATTCCCATAGGAATTCCGGTTGAAAACTGGATTCCCTTGTCTCTGGAAACCATTCCCATCATTGTAGTTCACATCCTGTTCTTCAGTCTCTCCAGATTCTATTGCTTCTACTTCTGCAAAAGTGACCTGCTTCCTGAAGAGTTAATAAACACAATCCAGTTTTGCCTTGACCTCTTTAGTCTTATCCTTGCTCAACGTTGGAGTTGATTTTTTCCTTTCAAAGTCTATGTTCTTGGTGCTGCTGCTGGATGCCAGATTCTCAATCAATCTTGTAGCATCTTCAGCATTCCTAGTGCTGAAATTTGCCTCACTAGCTGTGTCCCTAGCCATCTGATACTGTAATCCAATACCTCTAAAGAAAATTCTGAGAAGTTGCACTTCGTTGAACCCGTGATGTGGACAATCTCTCTGGTATGATTTGAATCTGATCCAAGAATTTGTGAAAGATTCTGAAGGGTCTTGTGAAAAAGTAGCAATCTTGCTCCTCAGATCTTATGCTCTTGCGTCATTAAAGAAATTATGCAAGAAGGCGTTCTTGATGTCAGTCCAAGATGTCAGGATAGTGGTGGTAACTGCTTAAGCCAATATGAAGCTTCTCCAACCAGTGAGTATTTGAAAATCGTACAAGAGAGATAGTCTTGGGGTTTCCATTGGCTTTGATAGCAGTCACTAGATCCTCAGACCGCTCCAGATGATCCACATGGTGCTCATGTAGCAACCCATGATAAGGTGTTTGTGCTACAAGTGCAAAGAAAGCAGGTTTGATCTCAATATCGTTTCTCTGAAAAGCTGGAGGACGAATGGCGGATCTGTTGGCGTAGAACTGGTCTGGACGGTTGTAGTCAGCCAGTGTACTCTAAGCAGCTTGGGCATTAGCTTCAGGTTGAGCTGCTGCAGCGTCTGCCTCTTCTTCTATATCAGTGATTATGGTCCCATGATCGTCTATCTTTTGACCTGCTGCATTACGCAGATGACCGTCGAGTTCATGAAGGTTTTCATTCTCATCCCGACTCAATATTAATGTCACAACCATCTGAACTCGTTTGCTATGTCGATCGATGCGGGTAAGTTGTTGTCGATCGGTGCTATGTGATCAGTGTCGGTCGATGCTCGAGTTCTGATGTTAGTTGATGCTGTCCTTAAAGATGTGTCGGTCGACAATGTATAGGTGATGTCGATCGATGCTTGTCGTCTTTCTTTGCGGATCATACGTTCGAGTTTGTTGGGGGTCAGAGAATAGCAGTTCTTGTCCTTTATTTCTCCTGGTGTGTCTTTTCATGCACCTGAAAAACAAAGGAAAACAAAAATCAGTAACTTGAAAGTGGTAACAAACCTAGATTAAATCCTAGAATTTAAATCTAATGGCGATCAATGCTCCCCGGCAACAATGCCAAATTTGACATTTCGTATTTTATTATTCTAGAAGGGTATAAATATCCTAAACATTTAACTATCAAATTAACCCTAGTCTTAACACACAAATAATACTCTTGCTAAAAGAGATCATGTGTAGTACTTAGGGATCAAATCCACAGAGAGCAATAGCACACAATAAATTTCTTATTTCTAAAGACTAATCTAGGTGAATATATATATATATATATATATATATATATATCAGTGGTGAACAAGTAATTAAGGAAATATTCCTTATCATGAAGTAAATATGCAATATGGAAAAATGTTGATAATGCAAATATGGAAAAATTCTATTAATGCAAATATGGAAATATTCTAATAAACTAACTAGATGTAAATGTAAATATGATAGATCTAGGGTTTCAAGTCTAATATTCTATAAATCAAATATATCTATTTAGACCCTTTTAAATCCAATTCTCCTATGCGAGCAAAAGGAAAGACCATCTATCGACGGCTAAGGCCTGATGTCGATCGACGGTAAAATCAGAAGGAAGTGTGAACGAGATTTGATAAGTCCACCAGACTTATTAGAGCAGCTCTCGCATGCGTCTAACACCCTAGTTCAATGGAGCATATTCTGGCATAGAATCTACTCTCGTAGTCGTCCATGTCCTACTTTCGAGATCCTAGTTAGCTACTCCATATTACAAGCATGAAGCACAATTCAATTGATGGATTTTAACTTATCCTAGCAATCCTACTTTTGGGCTAATTCATGATTGCTATCATTCAACCCTAAATCTAGTTGATAACTACTCATACATAATTAAAGTGAGAACAATAGTCTAAATATAATGCATAGATAAAATACTAGGGTTCCAATACAAATCTCATAAGGAGTTATGAATCTTCTCCCCTAAAAACCTAAAACTATAGATAGAATAAAGCTCTGTAAGTATATTCACCCATGCACTCTCTCCATACATAATTATAAAAACCCTAAAAACTAAGGTCAAAACTCGTCCAGGGCATTTTTGTCATTTGTCTTGAATCTTGGGCTTTGAATCGGTTGTCTGCGATTTGGACGTCGATTGATGGCAAGTGTGCCGAATCGATCGACTTTGGTCTTTTAACATCGGTCGACTCCAAGGTCGTGTCATCGATCGACGACAGTCTTGTAATTTGACTCTTCAAATGATCAGCTACAGATTCTTCTCCTCTAAATGCTCCAAAAGCTCCAAGTATCTCCATATATCTCAAAAACGTCCATGGACCAGTAAATACTCCAAAACATAGACTAGACACACATAATAGACCCTAAATAGAGCCTATAACATGGCCTATAACTAGTAATAAATAGGCTATATCAGCATCCAAGGAGGAAAAGAAGTCGCAAGACTCGGAAAAACTCTCCGTTCAATATACCCGTGACTGAAGAAGAAGAAGTAAACATCTTGTGGTTGGAGAAGGAAAATTTAGCCATAGAGCAGGCTCGAATCACTCGCAAAAAACGCCAACAAACTCTGAAAACTGCTGGCAGTGACCCCAGTGAGATCCACAACCTTTGCGATTATATCGCAAAAATAGCTGCATAGGTAAAAGCGGTGAAGTATAAAATCTACCACTCCACCATTGCTGCACCTCAGATCGAGAGACTCCTCGAAGAAGCATGGAAAACTCCGATCACTACTCGTATCACTGAAACCAGAGTTTTGGATCCTGGAAAGATCAAAATCCCGGTATACGATGGAATAAGCAACCCAAAAGTGCATCTGCAGACCTTCCAGATCGCGATGGGTAGGGCTAAACTCAGGGACATCGAAAAGGATACCCGCTACTGTCGCCTCTTTTTCGAGCATCTCCAGGGAGCAGCACTCGAATGGTTCTCTCGCTTAATGCATAACTCCATCGGAAGCTTCCACTAACTCACTTCATAATTCCTCAAGCCATACTCGATGTTCATGAATGAATAGAGAAATCTCTAACGTCGATCTATGGAGCTTGTTCCAAAAGGAAGACAAACCTCTCCATGACCACATAACCTGCTTAAAATCTTGATGTCTAGAGGTAGGGTAATCAGCGATAAGGTGGCCATCGATGCGCTCGGGAAGACTCTCTGGAACAAGTCAAAATTCAGGAAGTGGATAACTCTCAAACAGCCGCGTACGATCCAGTATGTTCTTGATAAAGTACAGACTATATAATCTCGTAACAACAAGTACGTCCATCATGAGGGAGAAGATTTCCGAGGAGCGCACAGTTATGCCATACACTACCCGTCATAACAAGCAAGAACATCGGGACACACATGGACCCAAAACTCGACCTACAACGAAACAAGATTCTGCGAGTTTCACCAAACCATGGGGCATTCCACTATGAACTGCAAAGTTATCGGCGCGAGGCTAATGGCGAAACTGCTGGCAGGAGAAATTTCGGGGATAACATGCATAAAAATCTCATCTGAGATACTGAACATCCGCCAAAAACCGATCAAACTCCGCCAGTAGAAAACGTTCCTCAAAGAAATCGGTTGGGCGAAAACAAAAGAACAGAAAACAGAACACGTGGAAGACGGGAAGATGACAAAGGCAATGACAATAATCGTCGCATCGTAAACATGATCATCGGAGGATCGGATTACAATGTCACGCCAATGCCAAGACCTCTCACGGGTTTATTTGGCACACTGTCAATAACTCTCGGATCGATCAAACTCCCGATCATGGCCAAAGAAGTCAATTTCGCAGACGTAGACCACCCAGCCATCTATAACGTGATCATAGGAACGCCTTGGATAAATTCTATGAAGGCAGTCACCTCAACATATCACCTGGGCATCAAATTTTTGACTCCGAATGGAATCACAGAAATCTGGGGATGCCAAAAGCAGTTACGAATCTTCTTCCTCGCCAAAAGCAGTTACGAATCTGAGGCAGATCACAACGACGTCTATGGTTAAACCCAAACGCACGAAGATAACTCAGTCTCTGACTGAAAACGCTTCTGAAAAGCATGATTCAGAATCGTCCACCCGACCAACGGCTTTGGACAAAGAAAGGAAGCAGGCTACCGAGGCCAAGGCCCTAACCCAACCGGAGGAGATAAACCCTGAAGAAACAGCCGATCCAGCTACAGTACCTCGGCTAAGGCGATCAACGCAGAAGCAACCACCAAGTAAAAATACTCGCACCATGAGATGAACTATGAGATGGCTTGATCCCCAAAAGGGGGTATGTATGCAACTCGTCGCAAGACGAGTTCAGCTGTCCCCATTTCTCAAAAATGGGGGGGGGAGTTGGTACGTATATGTATACTCCTATATGCCACATTTTAAAAACTTTGCCTCTGTACTCGATATTTTAAAACTTTTTTGATATTAAGAAAACGCAGTACGACTCCAAAAGGTCCCGCAAATCTCTTTCATCTCTTGAAATAATTTATCTCAAGAATAACCAACTCATTAAAAGTCCGAATGCTTCCAAAGCATCCTTCAGAAACGTATAAGTCTTCACGACAACAACCAAATATCTTCGAAAACCGCAAATTTTCAAAAAAACAGTACACTAAGGAATCTTTCGAACGGAAAAACACTTCTCAACAAACTACTACGCAAATGACTTTTGGACATATGCTCAAAACAGCCTTCAACCAAAACACTAAACCCCATTATCAACTTGAGATCACACAAAACATTTTTTTTGGAAAACAAAAGCGAAACGTCACGAGAAAACCTTCGAATATATAGTTTCAAGCTAAAAAAGAATCACCTAAAACAGTCCATCTGTGACTATAAATTAACAACTAAATCATAAGATCATACGCTCGTTCTTATATCACACCGCCGATTAGCCCCGACAAGTACGTCAACCGTTTAGACCTCCTCTCGTAGGATTGGTCCTCATACATCAGCACTTCCAGAAGACTTCAAAATTATCTTTGGAGAGATGCTCTATTTCCGATCAATGCAATTCATATAAGCCGAGAACTTATCACAGACTTCAATATCGAGAAAAAATCAGGTCGATATCACAAACGGGTAACGAATGCCATAATAGTCACCACAAACCCTAAAATTGAAAGTAATCCTAGGTCTTGCTCGAAACCCAGCACACTGGTCTCAAGCATCTCAAGGAATAGTATCTAACAGATACAAGATCCCAAAATGTGTCTCTTCGATTACATTTGTATGTTCATAGAAACTGAAAAAAAATTTCAAATACTCGCACCCGAAACGAATAACGGGCCTAACGGTTCTTCAAAGAAAAAGAAAAAAGATGACGACTCGTATTCGTCCCTCTACATCCATAATACTACTAATACACCATTTAAAATGAAAATATACTTCATTAAAAGAAAACCCACAGACCGGCAAGCTTTCAAAGCCACAAACGGCCAGTTCCGATAAGTCTAAACGGCCATACTTGGCCAAAGAAATAACATAAATAGGATATCTTATGAATTTTCATGATTTTAACTATCATTTAGTGTATATATTGATCATTTAGATTACCATTTAGATATCAATAGGTTGCATTTCCATGCATATGTTCTTAATAGGTGTTGGAGTACCCCCTTTGATTTTTTGAGGTGTTAGGAGCCATCATGGATCAAAAGAAGCAAAGATTTAGATTTGCGTAAATGAGCCTTGTAGATGGGTCGACCCCGGACATCGACCGCAGACAAGGTCCGTCCACGAAATTAAGGCAGCAAGGTCAGGTGAGCAAGGATGAACCGCGGGCAAGAACTGCAAACAGCACCCTTCCTCGGATTCGGACCAGAGAAATCGAGTTTGCATGGAATATCAGCGGACGATGGACGCGGGTGAAGGTAGTCCGCGGAATCAAGGCAGTGAGGTCGAGTTTTTAAAAGGAAGGACCGTGGATTACGGCCGCGGACTGAACCTGTTCGCATTCGACACCGAGACCAAACTTTTGACCATTTTACCTTCATGTTTTAAGCTACTGTAAATACATTCTAGACCTAATATTAGAGGAATATCTTGTTTTCTCTCTAAACACATTGATATTTTGGAGGAAAGCTTTAACTTTAGTATCTTTATCTTTCTTTCTTGAGTTGTTTGAGTTTATTCCACAATCTTAACATGATTAGTCTTGAATTTATCATGGGTTTAAGCTTAATTATGAAGATTAGTGAGTAGACTCTCTTTAAACTTATGGATTTGGGTGATTAGGGTGATTAAGTGATGATTTAGAGTGTTTAATGTTATATCATCCATGTTCTATGCTTATCTCTATTGATTGAAAGATAATTAATTACTTGCATAGTTCTTGTCACTTGTTATTAATCAACTCAACTACACTAATTGCACTTAGATTAAGCATTATATTTGCATTCTCATTGCTTAAAACAACTTAGGTTTGGATTGACACTCATCTATACTACTTTGATCTTAGGGTTGACAAATTTTTATTTATCAAAATTGGCACCGTTGCCAGTTCTAAGATGCTTTTGACAGTGGGATTTAGTCATTCCTTGAGACTAAGTCTTATTTTCTTTTATCCGTATATTGATACTCTTTCTTCATCTCTCTTTGAATGATAGGTGTAGAGGAGTAGAGTACCAACAAAACCTTGTTCCAAGAGTAGACAGCATCAATGCTCTAGAGAGAGTTAGCAAGAAAGAGAAGAGAAGAGGGACTGGCTCATTTGAAAAGATTGGGGTTTGAGATGGATGAAAATAAGAATCAATCTCATCAAGAAGATGTCTATGGAGCTGAAAACCATGGACACAACACTCAATAAGTTTCTCCAGGGAGAGCTCAAGATGGAAATGGCCAAGGAGCTGCAAACCTTAAGCCACAACACCCTCCACGCCAAGTGATATCACTCAAATTACCCTAAGGAGTGATTTTTACGCCCTCAAATAAGAGGTCGAGTTGCAGTACTTAGGAATCATATCAACAGGGAGCGTGGGCACACAATAAACTAATCAATCGCGATTAAGCTAGACTAACAGATTTTTAGTAAATAAATTAAAACAGGTCGAACAAGAGTGTTGTTCTAAAATGATTGTTTGGGTTGTTTGATAGAAAGATGGTTTGCTAGATCTAAGGTTTCAGGCAAGTGAATTATAATGGATAATATGCAGGAAATTACAAATATGCTAGAACGTTAATTAACTAGTGTGACCCCCTCTTGTACCAACTCCCGTATGTGAATAAAGAAGTGGACCGTCGATCGACGGCTAAGGCCAAATTTCGATCGACGCTAATCAGACATGAAGTTCATCCGCTAGGTTAATTAAACCAGCTCTCGCATGTATCTAACAACCTAGCTCAACTGAATCAATTCTGGCACAAAGCCTACTCTCGTAGTTGTCCATGTCCTAAGATCAGGTTTCTAGTAAGCTACTCTAGAACAAAAGCATTAAATACAATTCCGAAGATTGATATTTCTTCATCCTAGCAATCCTATTTTGGGGCTAATTCATCAATACCACTATGAACCCTAAATCTAACAGGTGGATCTATTTAAGCATGATAATTGTCACAGAAAACCATAGATGAATAGATGAAATTGCAATAGAATAAATATTAAAACCAAATGAGTTCCAAGAGGAATCTTAAGAAGTTCCTCTCTTCTTCCTTAGCTAAGAACAATGAATAGAATAAAGGTTAGAAAGCATCTAAAGCGTAGCCGTCAACAATGGCTTAGAAACACACATAAATAGGGTTTTAGGTCGTCCATGGGTATTCTCGTAATTTGTGGTAGCTTCTGGGATTAAGTCGGCCTTGAAATATAATTGGCCCGCGTTCTGGCATCACTGTCAATCAACACTAAGGCTGTGCCGTCGATCGACACTAATTCATCTTCTCGACAGTTTTCTCTCGCGAGGCAGACTAATCACTCTTCAGTAAAACGGGCATAACTTCTGCTACATGATTCTGATTGACCTCAAACCGGTGGAATTGGAAACCTAAATCCAAGATCTATTGTGTGTAAAAATATGGGCTCAATATAGCAGAGGGAAGGTCTCCATACACAACTAAACATCTGATGAGTCTGTGCAGTTATGCACCTGAAGAAGCTCCAAAATCACCAAAGTTCTCCCGAACGTATCTGGACATGAAAATACTTTAAAAAATACTCCAAACTCATATTATAGATACTAAAGAGCACATATACCATGGCCTAAAAGTGGTAAATACCATGGTATATAAACTCCCGGGGCTTATCATTTTGCTTGTCCTCAAACAAAGAATATCACAATCTGAAAAAGGTTTGAAAACATAGGGACTCACCATATCTCTAACTTATCCTTATCACCTCTACTATATTGCAAGCACATAAAATAAATGCTATTCCTAGATAAACTTTATATACCTTATCCTAGGTTAGCAGCCAAATTCATTCGACCAACAACTTAGCAAATACTAGTCTTACTCACCCCTCTACTAACCTCATTTCTTGCATAAGAAAGTGTAGGTTTTACCTCAAGAGTATCGATCAAAGGCCATATGGACTCTTATCCCTGCAATTATTTTGAACACACATGTAGTAGTCTTCTTTGATCCCTTTCTCCCCTCTTTTCCATCTTCTCTTAATCTTTTTAAATATCAAACTCAGTAATGCTGATACAGTCCATATCGACACCTTATTTTCGATTTTTTTACAAAGTGTAGGCAAATAGTGGGGTAAACGGTAATGTACCTACCCCTCACGGGGTCATCGGTAATGTACCTACCCCTCGATTCCAACAATGTGTGATCATTCCTTTGAAGTAGAATAGTGGGGTCATCGGTAATGTACCTACCCCTCTACATCTCAAGAAATATTCTCAATCTTTTCTTTCTTTCTTTTTATAGATGCCGAAGAGAGCGAGAGAAGGGAATCAGAAGCACATAGAATTTTACTTTTCATAACTAAAAGAGGAATCCGATCCAATGTATGCCAAACCCCAAAGCAAGCAAATGAGTCAGTATTAGGTTGGAGGTTAGCTTTGGTTCCTTCAAACTGTCTAAGAAAGTGTGATATAGTGGCAGAAAGATCCACTTTGGTATCTCTAGTACTCTCTTCAAGTAACAAGTCTAAGAATGGGGCTATAGAGTGGTTAATGAACAAGTAAAATATATATCTGATCATGATCCCCTTCTTGACTCAATAAAAATTTTGAAAAACTTATATAGATATAGAACATAAAATCTGAAAACTATAAATATCATCAACGAACATCCCCAGACTTAAATAACACTGTCCCCAGTGTTATACTGTCTGAGATTGGTGAAGAAAATAAATCATAAGGACAAAATTTAACAAGGAAAAAGGATATACCCGCTTGCTGATGGTGACCGTCAGTCGACACATTTAAGTGGCAATCGAACGATGCTCGGTTTGCTCTGTCGATCGACATTGATCAGGTGTCGGTCGATGCTATGTGTAAACTATCTTCCTAGGATCCTTTTTTTACCTGAATTTAACAAAAAACGAAAAATCAGTAATAAATGAAAGTAAAACAAAATTTTAAACTTAGAAACGGTGGTTTGCCTCCCACTCATCGCTTGGTTATAGTATTTAGCTTGACGTTTTGGAACTCTGATTCAGTTTAGAACTTGCTCCAAAACAATTCTCAATGTCCAATATCTTCAGCTTTGTCACACTTTTTGTGAAAGCCTCCATAGACTCTTCTACTTTGTCTATCATATCAGCAATAAGGAGTGCTCGAAGCATTGCAAACGGCTGTGAGAAGCATTTGCTGCGCATTCTGTATTTCTAGACACCGTTTGAGAAGTGGGGAATCAATGACAACTGAATACCGCCCTTCGTCCTTTTCCTCTTTTTCCAATTCCTTCTCTTCTTTCTGATATTTCCCCCAGACTTGGATGTTTCCGTCTCTGCATGTGTAGATACCCAAGGGGTGTCGATCGACACAGAGGGTGAAGTATCAATTGATGCTAGCTTCTTCTGTTAGGCATTTTGTCGAAGTCACTTCTATATATCATACCTCTCTAAGAAGCTACTGCGTTTAGAGGATCATCAAACACCCAGTGTAAGAAACCACATACACATTCCTATCAGGTGGGATAAGAAATTCAATTCCAGAAACAGCGCAGGCAATCAAAAAAATTCACAGGGTCATGTACCATCTTCGCTCTTTTGTGAAAACCACCAGCTCCTTTTCGTAGATGGGTGGTCTCAAATGTTTGTGGACAGTAAGGTATGAGGCCTCGGACTTGTGCATTCTCTCCTCAACTGGTTTTGCCTTAATCATGTAACCTGGCTGTTCGTTAAACGATGAGTGTCGATCGATATCAGGTAGCTGTCGATCGATATCCGGTGGCTGGTGTCGATAGAAGTCAGGTGGATGGTACCGATCTAAGTCGGCTTTCAGTGAAATCTCCCGATCAAAAATTTCAAGCCATTCATCTAACTCTAAGAAGTCTTCCATAGTGATTTTTTACTCGGATCCAAGTATGAAATTTGAGGCAGTTCTTCATCCTCTAGCTCAAAGTAATCTTCCATGATGAACTCTTTGTCTCCATTTAGGAAAAGATAACAACTTGATACATCGGTGCTCTTTAGTATCGAGTCTGTAATGTCTTGAGGACAAATCAATCTTATTTGGATTTCAAATGGCATCGACTGAAAGCAGGGGTTGGTGTCGAACGATGTGAGGTGTTAGTGTCGAACGAGGCTGAGGTCTTAGTGTCGATCGACGCCGAGGTATTTTTTTCGATCGGTGATGAGGTCGGATCACTAATATCATCTTATTTCTCTCTGCTCAGTTCTCCAGATCCATGTTGCTCATCATCCTCTACTATATATCTCAGCATAGATCCCATCTTGATCTCTAGATTTGCTACATCATCATAGAGAAAGTTGTTGAGGAAGGTATTCATGATGTCATTCCAGGTAGTGAGAGATTCAGGTGGTACCTTCTTGAACGAACATGTTGCTTCTCCAGAAAGAGAGTGTGGAATAACTCGCAGAAGTAGCAGCCTTCAGAAAATCCATTTCACTTAATGGTCGACGCTAGATCTTTGAATGTTTCAAGGTGGTTAACGAGACATTCATAAGGAAGACCATGAAAGGGATGCTGACTCGCAAGAGAGATATATGCAGGATTCAGCTCAAAATCATTCATCTGGAGTGTAGAACGATGCATCGCACCTCTGTTAGCGTAGAACTCTTCAGGACTGTTGTAGTCTCTAAGTGTGTTTTTTCGTTCAGTCCTAGCATTTTCAACAACATCAATAGCATCAGGGATTGTAGTCCTCGGTGCATAAATAAAATGTCATGCACTGTTGCGAGCGCGACCTTCTCCGTTTCGTAAAATCCAATTCTTGTCAAAACTCAGTATTAGTACATCGACCTTCTCTGTCTTCCTGCAAGTAGTGTTGATTGATATGGGGAGTTGGTGTCGATCGATGCTTGGTTCACGCTGTTGATCGCTTCTGCTTGGAGGGTGTCAATCTATACTTCCCTCATAGACTTACGGATCATGCATAAACCAGCAGGCTCCTTCTTTGAAGAATAAAAAAATCCTCTCTTCATTGTTGTTCCTGGTACTAATATGTATGTTCCTCAAAAAGAAGAAATTTATATGTAAATAAACTAGTATTGAAAAACCTAGACAAAATCAAACAAACTGATTCTAATGGCGATCCATGCTCCCCGGCAACGACGCCAAATATGATATCACTCAAATTACCCTAAGGAGTGATTTTTACTCTCTCAAATAAGAGGTCGAGTTGTAGTAATTAGGATTTTTTTCCACAGGGAGCATGGACATAAAATAAACTCAATCAATCGCAATTAAGCTAGGCTAATAGATATGCAGTAATTAAAGTAAAAGAGGTCGAACAAGGTAGTTGTTCTAAAGAGATTGATTGGTTGTGTGATGGAAAGATGGTTTGCTATATCTAGGGTTTCAGAAAAGTGTATTATAATGGATATGATGCATGGAATTATTAATATGCGTGAACATTAATTAACTAGTCTGACTCCCTCTTGTACCAAATCTCGTGTGCGAACAAAGGAGTGGACCGTCGATTGATGGCTAAGGCCGAGTGTCGATCGACGCTAATCAGACTGGAAGTTCGTTCACTAGGTTAATTAAACCAGCTCTCACATGTATCTAACAACCTAGCTCAATGGAATCAATTCTGGTACATAACCTACTCTCGTAGTTGTCCATCTCCTAAGTTCAGGTTTCTAGTTAACTAATCTAGAACGCAAACATTAGACACAATTCCAAAGATTGATATTTCTTCATCCTAGCAATCCAATCTTGGGGCTAATTCATCAATACCACTATGAACCCTAAATCTAACAGGTGGATCTATTCAAGCATGATAGTTATCATAGAAAACCATAGATGAATATATAAAATTGCATAGAATAAATATAAAAAACCAAAGGAGTTCCAAGAGGACTCTTAAGGAGTTCATCTCTTCTATCCTAACTAAGAACAATGAACAGAATAAAGCATAACCATCAACAATGGCTTAGAAAACACATAAATAGGGTTTTAGGTAATCCATGGGTATTCTGGTAATTTGTAGTAGATTCTAGGGTTAAGACGGTCTTGAAATATAGTTGGACTGCGTTCTGGAATCACCTTCAATTAAAACTAAGGCTGTGCCGTCGATCTACACTCATTCATCTTCTTGACAGCTTCCTCTCGCGAGGCAGACTGGCCACTCTTCAGTAAAATGGGCATAACTTCTGCTATATGATGTTGATTGACCTCAAACTGCTGGCATTGGAAATCTAACTCAAAGCTCTATATTTTTTTAAAAGGTAGTATCAATCTAATGGTGGAAATGTATCCATTTACAGATAAACCTTTAATGCGTATGTGCAGCTCTACACCTCAAAAAGCTCATGAATCACCAAAGTTCTCCAGAACGTATCTGGACCTGAAAATACTCTAAAACATACTCCAAACTTATATTATAGGCTAAAAGTACATATACCATGGACTAAAAGTGGTAAATTCCATGGTATATCACCAAGGTAGAGCGATTGGTACATATGACCACCCTAATACCCATGGGATAAGGCAGGTATTCGACCTCCAGCTATGGAGAAAAACAACTTCAAGATAAATTCTAGCTTGATAATTATGACCCAGAGCAAAAAGTATCATGGGCTGGCCTTCAAGGATCCTTTGGATCATTTGGATAAGTTTGAGGATCATTTGGATAAGTTTGACTAGTTGTGTGACACAGTGAAGATTAACAACATTTCTGAAGATGCTTTGAAGTTGAGACTATTCCCTTTCTCGTTGGGAGACAAAGCTCATACCAAGATAATCTATTGAAACATGCGATGATTGCAAAAAGTTTTTCTCAATCTCAAGAACCGCCAAACTCCATAATGCAATCTCATGGTTTCAGTAGAAGAACCTAGAAGGATTTGGCAAAGCTTGGGAAAGGTTTAAAGGATTCTTCTCAAAATCTCCTCACCATGGTTTCAGTAATGAGAGTCGACTAAGTACTTTCTACAGAGGGTTTTTGCCTAAGTATCGAAGCATGTTGGACACTTCTAGCAATGATTTCTTCTTAGGTAAAACTGTGCAAGATTGTATGGAACTTGTCGAGAACATGGCTCAAAGTGACTTAGTGAACAATGATGATTGTGATAGAAAAAAAAGAGGTGGAGGTGGTGATTACTCCTTCACAAGGAAAGAGCTGAAGTCTCTCCAAGACAAGTTGGACATGTTCCTCTCTGATAGGGCAAAACAAGAGAAGGTCAACTTTGTGGGTAAGCAGGCCGAAGAGGAAGCTTTTGAGGTTAATGAAGTTGAGGGTTTGAAAGGACAACAATATTTGTGCTTCATCAATGATAATGGTCAATGGTACAAGAAGCAGCCTAACTTTCAGTACCAAAACTCATTTCCAAACAAGCTTCAATATCAAAACACCTACCAGCAAAAAGCCTTCCATAACAATCAGAAAGGTGGCTATCAAGGCAAGCAAACCTATCTTCCATGTTCCCCTTCTAAAAGAAATCAGTCTACTCAAGCTCAAGGAAGTTCCTCACAAGTTCAAGCCAAAGATACAAGTGTGGAATCAATGTTCAAGAAGCTATTAGAACCTCAAGCAAGAAATAAAAAGAATATTGGAGATGAATTGAAAAACATCCACACAAAGATTGATAGAAGCTACAATGAGCTCAACAACAATTTTAAGGCTTTAAAGGATCAGTTTGCCTCCATGAGTTCAAGCTCTAAGCACCCAGTGGGATCTTTACCAAGGAAATCATAGCAAAACCATAAAGAGTATTGCAATGTGATCCTCTCGAATGATGTTTCTAAGATTGTATTGAGTGATTATGAGAAAGAGGTGGATGAGATTGAAAGAATCATGTATGGAACTGATATTGGACATGTTGGGAAACAGATTGTAGCCAAGGCTGAAGCGCGGATTGTGGAGAAGGCTGAACACAAAGTAGTAGAGAGAGTTGAGATACAAGTTGTAGAGAAGGTTGAGGAAACGTTTGTGCAACCATCTGAACACAAGGCTGAGAAACCGGTTAATAGTAAAGCTGTCTAGAAGTTGAAGGAGGTTAAGCTTGAAGAAACCCTTGAGGTTGAGAAATCACCATATGATAATATCCCATTTTTAAAAAGGTTCCTCACGAAAGCTCAAAATAAAGTGATCTCCTTGTTTAGAAAAGACATGAGTGGTGTAGGAGTCAAGCTTCCAGAGATCTCGAATATGCATGATTCTCATGTCCAAAAGATGTTCATCAAGAACATTCTAGCTCACAAAAAAGAGAGGTAGAGCTTCTAGACATCTCTACATCACAGATTGATCCACAATATTCACCAATCTCTCTTCCTAAGCTTGAAGAGCATGGGAAGTTCACATTACCTTCCTCTCATGGTGAATTTACACTTCATGATGCTCTTTTTGATTATGGTGCAACTGTGAATGTGATCTCATTTGAGATGGTGAAGAGCTTGGGGAAAAAGAACATGGAGACTAACACTTCTTCACTCATGTTTGGGGATTCTTATTCTACTACCCCAATTGGTCTCATCAAGTATTTTCCTTTGAAGATTGGATCTTTCACCATTCCCATAGACATCACTGTTTAGAATATGATAACCAAGAGGAGAGTGCCATTGATATTAGGCACACCTTTCCTTGCTATTGTTGGTGATTGCATTGATTTCCCAAACAAGAGGGTGATTCTTCACAATGTCAACAAAGCTATCTCCTACCCAATCAAGTATCCAATAATGAATGTTGAGTATTGTCGAACCATCACTTATGGAGAACCTCCTGTTGAGAATATGAAGGATGAAGTGGTTGTTAGTGGGCAAGAAGGTCTTGACGGAGAGTCTTCTAAAGAGGTGTGTGATGAGCATTTGGAAAATTCTCAAAAGGAGGAAGTGAGTAGAGCCATTATGGATACCCATGGAAAAAAAGAAGAAGATGAAAGAACCTCTCCACCTCTTGATAAAATGCAACACATTCTCACTCTTCACCCAATGAAGCTCTAGGATGGAGCTGTTGAGTATAAGATCAAGTGCAAGGGCAGGTCCAAACCATTCTCATTTGCAAGGTCCATCATAACTCCTCAGCTCCAAGATGATCCAATCAAGCTTCAAGAACTCCTTTCTCCATTCCTCACCACCACTTTTGAAGGTGGGAAAGATCCTCCTTCTTATTAGCCAAGTGAAAAGGTAGTCAAGCTAGAGACTTAAAACAAGCTAACTTGGGAGGAAATCCCATGTTATCCTTGTATATACTCTTAATATTTCTTTCTTTTTTGGTTGTTTAATAAATGTAGTTGAGGTTTCCAGGTTGAGTCTAGCACTAGAGGAGACAAGAAAGGCAGTGAAGCACCCGAACCTTATGGTAGACATCCCGCCTCAGCCTCCTCTAGTCGCTATATCATGCCAGCTCCTTGCACCGACTCTAGACACCCGATACCATACTCCAATCTCCACCTGAGGTACTACTCCAAGCTTTCATTGTATATACGACTTTTCTTTTACTTTTGTCATATTTTCTATATCTCCCTTTCTCATACTCACACAAAGACTGTAAGATTTAAGTTTAGAGGAGGTACCAAGTATCTAATGATGTTTATTTTGATGAATTTCAAACCTTTGAGTCATGCATTGTAAATATTTATTGCATTTAGGAACACCAAAAACAATTGAAAGTTTAAAAAAAAAATAAGCATCTAGTAGCATCATTTGCATCTTTAGGATTGAGTCTAGAAGCATATATATTGCATTTATTCATTTGGGGCAAAGCTTGTAACTCATGCAAAGAACTCAATGTAATATCTTTCTCAATCATACTAAGTAGCTTGAGATTCTTCTTGATAACTTGTAAAATTCGAGCCTTGAAAACTCCTCTTGAAACTTACATGATTGATGAAGCTTACTTGTTTGTGAAACCAACTCTAATCTTACTTGAGTTAATGAACCTAATCTATCTTTCTTATGGGGTCTTGTTGTGTTTGATCATGGTTATCTCACACACACATGAGTTTGTCTTATCCCTTTCACCTTTGGCAACTCAAGTGGCCATCTTTCCTTTAGATGGTTCTCCACATCCTTAAACATACCTTCTTTTCAATACATTATTACTTTGATAAGTGAGGTCTTTTCTGAAAGCTTGATATGTGTATAATTTTTAGAGTATTGGGAACGACAATGTTTAGTCTTCATTACTTGCTATTTTTAAGATCTCATGATTGACTAACTTATAGGATGAGAACGAAGTATTAAGTGTTTGACCTTGAAGGGTTGAAAGAAAAAGTGAGTGAAAAGAGTGAACTTAAATTCTAAAGAAGAGATAAGATATTAGGAATCAAAGAAAAAGAAAATATTAGCTCAAAGATTTGAAAGGAAAGAAAACCCCATAAGAGAAGAAAATAAAGATTCAAAAGAGTTGGGAAAAAATTAAAGAAAAAGAAAAAATAGCTAAGGCTAAGAGAATTAGTGAAATAGTCCCTAGTAAACAAAAGAAACAAAGAGTTCTAAAAGTGAGAGTGTTCTTAGAGTCTTTGGGTGAGTGAAAGAGAGTCTGACATTGGGAATCAAGGATAGGAATTGTTTTATGTCTAGGAAATTAGTGGAACCATGAGGATTGAGCATTGTATGCATGAGTTGTTTTCTCTCTTAGATATATTATGCATAATGCTAAGCTACTTGTTCTTGAGAGTAAACCACCATGAAAGAACTTGATAACCTTCTTACTTCACCATAGCTTCAAACCTTTTTCTCACCAAGTCAAATGATTAGGACCAATTGCCCATTTGCAAGAGTATACTTTGATTATTGTCTAATGAATGTGAGAATTGGTTGCTTGGCGTGTTTGTGGAGCCTTGAAAATGAATGTGAGAGATTAAGGAGTTGAAATAGGCCTAGAAAAGATAGAATTTGATAGGATGTCATCCTTTTGCTATTTAATATGTTTTTGAAGGATATCACATTATGGCTTTGAATAGTATATTTTTGTAATGAGCTCCAACCTTCACACCTCTTCCTCACCTTGTTCTTTAAAGTTTACTTGTGGACAAGTAAAAGAAAAGTTTGGGAGAGTTGATATCTTATCAATTTTCATGATTTCAACTATCATTTAGTGTATAGATAGATCATTTAGATTATCAATAGGTTGCATTTCCATGCATATATCCTTATTAGGTATTGGAGTACCCTTTAGGAGGTTTAGGAGGTGTTTTGAGCCATCATGGATCAAAAGAATTGAAGATTGAGATTTGGGTAAATGACCCTTGTAGGTGGGTCGACTGTGGACAAGGTCCGTCCGCGGATTTAAGGTAGTAAGTTCAGGTGAGCAAGGCTGGACCGTGGGAAAGAACTGAAGACAACACCCATCCACGGATTCAGACTAAAAAGATCGAGTTTGGCATGGAAGATCAGCGAACGATGGACGCGGGTGAAGGCAGTCCGCGGAATCAAGGAAGTGAGGACGATTTTTTAAAAGGATTGACCGCGGACTACGGACGCGGACCAAGCCTGTCCGCAGTCGACACCGACACCAAACTTCTTACCATTTTACCCTCATGTTTTAAGATACTATAAATACATTCTAGACCTAATACTAGAGGAATATCTTGTTTTCTCTCTAAACACATTGATATTTTGGAGAAAAGCTTGAAACTTTATCTTTATCTTTCTTTCTTGAGTTGTTTTATTTTATTCAACAACCTTAACATGATTAGTCTTGAATCTATCATGTATTAAGCTTAATTATGAAGCCTACTGAGTATACTCTCTTTGAACTTGGGTTAGGGTGATTAAGTGATGATTTAGAGTATTTAGTGTTAGATCAATCATGTTCTATTCTTATCTCTTGTTCCCAATGCTTGTTTAGACTTAATCTCTCTAATCAAGATCTCTAGACATTTCATTCCCGGGAGATGTTTGATGAAATGTGTGAGCCAGAGTGATAATTCTCTTTTCTAGCTTAATAAAATACATTTGATGTTAGGGAAGCTTATATAGTTAGTAGACTTGTTCTCAATGATTTCTTGATTGAATTAAGCCAAAGACATTTGAGGTTTAGTTATTGATAGCAAATGATTCTTATCTTGACAAAGAACTAGTGTAATGATTGTGTCTTGGCTTATAGAACTTGATTGCTTGTTTGTATTAGCACTCTAGATTAGATCTTAATCACCCAAAGTTAATACCCTTGTTCAGGGGTTATCTTATTCTCTATTGATTGAAAGATAATTAGTTGCTTGCATAGTTCTAATTACTTAGTATTCATAAACTCAACTACACTGATTGCATTTAGATTGAGCACTAGATTTGTATTCTCATTGCTTAAAACAACTTAAGATTGGATTGACACTCATCAATACTACTTTGATATTAGGGTTGACAAAATCCTTATGAAAATACAACATGGGGAACACACTCCCTTAAGAACACGTATACCCTTCACGGATATAATTCATAGTTCCCACACATTGACCTCCCAATCGAGTAATCACTAACTCTCAATGGGCACACGCGCTGCTCGACCTCGACATCCTCTCCCACAGGAGCGGCATGTCCAAACTCCTCCGAATCTGGGGAAACAGGAATCGGGGCCTAGTGCTCCCAAATCTTCTTCTTTATTTGAGGGGTCGTTGACTTCTAGCTGGAAAGGTCGGCTACATGCCTCGACATCATCGCCTCTTTTGTCTTGATGTCGTAATTTCTTCCCTGCGTACGCCACAGAGCGCCAACGGATCCTCACACTCGCAATAGTCCCCGAAGGACTTATATGCGTGCTGATACTCTCCAATGTCGGCCGTGAACCATGTCGAATGATCATCCTGATTGAACCCATCTCTCTTCGACCAGCTCTACGTTCATGGCAGAAAATGCACGCTCGCTCCCGCTCGGACTCTTTCTCAAGAAGAAGGCATGCCTCAACCTCGCCCTTCAAACGAGTATTTTCCTTCTGGGCCATGTCAGCTTTAAACTGAGTCGTCTGCGCTTCAAGATGGCTCGCCCTAACGGCCTCGTCCATCACATGAAGACCCTGCACGAAACCTTTCATTAGAGGAATTTTTTATAAAGCAAGGACGATGTAAACGCGAAAGCTAACACCATGCAAAGTCACGATGTTTTTGTATATTTCACCGATCTGACAGGTTCTTCGCTAGTGTCAGTCTAACCCGAAGAAACGTTAAGAGAGGCGAGATACTTGTCAAGGTCTAATCCACCTCCACACGACAGCAGTGAGGTCTGACATAGTACCGCTCCCATCTCCAGCAAGGAAATCCCGATACCACTCCTCTGAGGTAGATCCACCCCATCAAAAGCAACATCGCCTTCATCGGCAGAAACTTGTTTGTTCTTGGGAGATCTCTCTCTGTCTCTCTTCCTCACAACAGGAATCTCGTATGGAACGTATTGGTCCATGAGTGGATCCGATTCTTCCTCCACGACCATATGAGTTTGAGCTCAATCATGATGGTAATCGACCGCTGCACGAACTCGTTGCGGATAAAAGTAACCCCAATGAAACGGGCCTCCTCGAAGAAGGTCCCTAACCACAAGTGTGTCCGCAGGAAACAAAGGAAGAGGGTCTGCAAAATAAAACGATGGGCAGGCATCAGTAAGCAACCAAAAACGATCAAAAAGTCTGACCAAGATACTCTTACGACCCCATCTTCATCTGAAGAAAAAATGCTTTCTTCCAAAACGGAAGCATTATTTATTCGGACAAAGAAGTATCGCTCATTACAATCGTGGAAGTTGGAAGTAAACGACGTGATCACCATCATAAAATTTCTCGGCCTGAGGACTAAACCACCCTCCTCAGATATAGAAAGGCTAAAAAACAAACGACGCTTATATCCATGCCTCGTTCGTAACTCAGAACCAACATTCCAACGAGGTGCTGCAAGCCGCCCGGAGAAAGTTGTCTTATCGACAAGCCATAATGATCCAGGAACCGTAGTATGACTTCTAGGATGGGAAACAATAGGTGACACTGCATAAAGTGCACCTCGTAGCATGTATAAAGCCACGAGGTGGGGAGCTGGCACTCTCCCCATGTTTTGGCATCAGAATTCCACCTCCTCGTGGACTTAGCGAAAATTCCGGATGGTGGCAAGGAAAGAAATCTTACATTCACTAGGCCCTTCGGCAGGCTCTGTGAAGGTCGGTCTCGTAGGACTCCACAAGTCGGCTCGTGGAGGTGTGGACCGCAAGTCGCTTCCTAATACACCTTCACCTCCTTATGGTCGATGGAATTTCGCAAAAAACTCGATATTTGGAGCGATCTCGTCACCCCAAACTCGCAAGCTCTTGGGAACAAAAATGGAAAGCATTGAACTCTTGGAAATTTCATTGTTGAAAGCCATTATACAAATAAAGACAAGTGAAGAAGAGAGAAAAAAGATTTTCTACCTTGAGAGAGTTTTCGTGTGTGAGTAAGAAAGTAAAAAATTTTGAAGCTTACTCCACATACTTATTGAAAAGGACTTATTATTCATCCTCAGAATTTTAGCCATCGATCCCACCTAACTTACCTAACACACCTAACATCTTGCAAGAACGCTTCGGCAAGCTGGGGGGCTAACTTTTCGGGTCAAAAATGGTCACGACAAAATCAATGTCTGAAAGTTACCGCGGAAAACGTTATCTATATTTCGATAAAAAGAAATCAAGAAATCCTTGCATCCAAACTCCTCATCGCCTAACCCATCTCGTCCCGGTCAACGAATTAAGATGGCCAATCAAGGGAAAAACCTAGTCGATTCCAAGTCTAGGCGCCCGTGGCCGACTAGACACGCAACTTCTAGCTGCCCATGGGAGACTAGACCCGTAAAAAAGTCAACTAGAGTGTATCCTCTTCATCACTCTCTCCTTTAGATCTTGACTGGGCTGTTTGTTGTTTCGTCCCCATTGCAGTTTCTGTTGAAGTTTTACGTTATAAATCGCCTAGCCTTGTTTTCTCGTTAAAAAACTGAGTCAATCATATAAAATGATAATGATTAACTTAAACACCGATGTTATCTCGACAATACAGTTGGTTTACTTTTTTGCGGATTTGATGTCGTGAAATCATATGAGGGATGATTTCTCCAAAAGAAATCGTAAAAATCGCTAAAATCGAAAAATGACCCAAAAGGGTTTAAGACGTGATAAAAGCCCACTTACCGGTTTTAGACGAGAATGAGCCCAACTTTAATGAAGGTCAACCAGATATCTGCATAAGATAAATGGAAAATAAGATAATTGTCAAAGTTCCGAGATAATTATGAAAAAAACGAGAAGATAAGGAAAAATTCTGCAGAAGGATAAACTCAATAGGGGGCAGAAAAGAAAAGACGGCCGACCTTGAAGACCTATATAAGAGAAGGAAAGGAGAGGGACGCAGACACACGAAAATCTCTGCAGCTCAGCACTTAGAAAGATTTTTTTAGCAATTTCGTTTTTGTCATTGAGCTGAGATTCAAACTAGGTTTAGGTTCTAGAAGTAGAAACACGCCGACAGATCTTGTGGCCGAAGCTCTTAAAACTTGTTGTAACATCGTAGCGTTCTTACGAAAGAGACAATTCAATAAAAATCTTATTTTCATCCGCAACTCATATTTGGTTATCTTTTGTTTTGTTATTCATAATTTGTTCACTTTTCGTAGGCTTAGCAGAAATCCCGGACCTCAAGGAGAGCTAGGGTTTCTTAACTTTCCTCCAATGAAGGAAATCGACGGCGTGAATTTGGGTTCCCACAGCAGGGTGCTCTATTTCTGAATTCCAAAATTTTGAATTATATTGGGTTTTTCTGATTTGTGACCTGTAACTATAAAAAGTGAATCCAAAACCAAAAAAAAAAAGAAAATCCTAATGATATTTACACTCACAAGTGGGTTATCTCCACCACACACTTGGTTTAAGTCACTAGTTTGACTTTGTAAAAGGGTTTAGTCGGGTTGAGCATGAGCGCTTGTTCCAAAACAAGCTTCGCATTCAGCTTAAAAACTCTGCTCAACAGCTCTTTTACAACAGCTTCCCCTTTCTCTTTTAGCTCATGTGTGAGACTAGCTCTAACTTTAGAGAACGGTTTAGATGCACCCTTTCACATTACCTCATACTCAATGGATTTCTTATCACACATTGGAGGTATCAAAATTATTGTAGGATCACTCTTTAGCCTTTTTCTTTTGTACTTTTCTTTTAATTTTGCAGTCTCTTTAAGTTTCTTGGTATCAGTGTGAAGATTTCCATCCATGACTTCTTTAATCTCAGTCTTATCACCAAGCTCCTTGTTGGCAAAAAATTCAGTTTTTCTTCACCAACCATTGAAATGCAAGAAGCATGTAATGTGGGAAATCTGGTGGGGACAACCTTTTATAACACCTTCTCGTTGATGTTGGAGAAGGAGACTCTCTTATTGGGCATATCGATGATTTCCCCCACTGTAGCCAAAAATGGTCTTCCAAAGAGAAAATACAGTTCATAATCGTTGCTCATCTCAACAACCTGCAATTCTGTATGAAGAATACAATCTCATACTTGGACATGAAGGTTGTGAATGCTACCATAAGGGACTGCTGTGAAATAGTTTGAAAAAGCAAGAATGATATTAGAAGGCTCAACATCAACAATAACCAACTCGTCTACAATCGACTTTAAGAAAAATTCACACTAGATCCAGAGTCACAAATAATTTCCTTGAATTCAACTCATGCGATGGAACTTGGAAAACAAATTCCAGGGTCATCAAGCTTAGGCAATACCTTCAGTGCTGGTATCAACTTTTCAGTAAAGAGCGCTTTAATTTCCTCTTGTGTCTCTCTACAGTTTATTAAGAACTTGGGCAATGGCCGAATCTCCCAAGCATGTTCAAATGAGATTTTAAAGTCTTCTCACCATATTCTTAAATCTGACCAGCTGCTCTGCACTATTGGGATTCATCGGATGTCTATGTAGAACTTGATAGGGAATCTTAGGTTATAGACTCGAACTGGTAGAGTCTCAGAAGGTTCGTTAGGAGCAGTCATTTCAGAACTGGCATGGTGCTCTGTTCTCTATTCAATGGCTAAAGAAGTCTCATGAAGCATCAGCTATGTTTCTTCTCTCTTAGCGTTTTCAGCTGAAATGAATTATTGGGCTATAGGAACTGATAAAATTCTCTCACTTTGCAGCTCTATTGCGTTACAGTGCTCAACCCTATGTTTCATCATAACCTTTCTAGGAAGAGTACCTTGTTACCTATTAACATTTTCAGCAGTTTGAGAAAGCTGGATGCCTAACATCTTCATATGGTAGCTAACAGCATCATATTTAGTATTCAGTTCAGTGAACATGTTTTCCATCCTTATATTGATCTCAGAAGTTGCTTGACTGACTGCTTTCACCTGACCTTGCTGGCTTTGGATTAGTCCTTGCTGAATTTGGAGTAGCTGCTTCATATACCATGGAACTTACCGCTTTTAGACAAAGGTATAAGTCATTTTTAGAGTCATTTATATTTGTTTGGAGTCTGTTTTAGAGTTTTTTTATGTTCATGTACGTTTTAGAGAACATTGGAGATTCTGGAGTTTTTTTAAATGCAGAGCTTCGCAGACGCGTCATAAGTTTAGCTATGGATGGAGAGATTCCCAACAGTGAAATTGAGCTCATCTTTTGAGACAAGATATAGCTCTAAGTTAGCTTTCTGATTCATCCACCTTGAGGTCAAGCTGACAGTTAGATCTAACGTTATGGTCGTTTTACTGAAGAGTTGTATGTCTGCTTCGCAAGAGGAAGCAGTCGAGAATCAACTAGTGTCAATTGACACCACCCTCTTGGTGTCGAACGACACTCCTCCATAACATTACCCGACAAATACAGGATTTCCTGGACGTGTTTTTTACCTAATTATGTTTTGTTAAGCTATTGTTGACGGTTATGCTTCATACTATTATACATAGAGACATTAGGATGTGAGGGAGATATCTGAACACCTTGAGAGATCGAAGATCTTGAGCTCCCTTTGTTTCTTTACTCTGTTTTTTATTTATCTATTGCAGTTTATTCAGACTATTATTATGTGTTTCATGATTATAACTGATTAATCATATTGTAAGATTTAGGGTTCTCCAAAGGTCATTTATGGTTTGATGATAAGCTCAAATTAACTCTAGAACAACTTACTCTCCCAAATAAGAGGTTCAGTTGTAGTACTTAGGGATTCAAATCAACAAAGACTCTAAGATTACACAATAGAGTTATAGTTTTCGAAATAAAGCTAGCATAATAATAGCAGTAAACAGAGAATTGATTGATAATGTTTGTAAGTTATCAAGATGAGGGGAAGCTATGCGTAGTGAACTCTCAGGTACAATGTGAATGCAAACTAAATAACTTAATTAAAAGAGTTGTTCTCGAAGTCAAACTTAAGTTATAATCATGCAACTCTCATATCTTAATACTTAGGGAGTGTCAATCGATGCTTCTTGCGAAGTGTTGATCGATACTACTTCTAACAAGCTTTAGAGAATGGGTTGGTATGTTTTGTAACCACTTAGACCAACACTCGTATGTGCCTATATAATTAAATCATCTAGTTTTTATTCAAGAAATATACCAAGCTCTCACTTAAGCCAATAATCCTAAGATCTAAGTTTAGGGTTATCAATCATAAGCTTAACAGTAAGAACAACTAGATGAAGAAATAATTAAATCACCCTAACAACGATCAATATTCAGCAACCCATAAAATAACCATTGAAGAACCCAAAATCTAACAATATAACTACTCAGACATATTCATAAGAAGCATTATGATGGTCTGAATAATACTGCAATAAAATAAATCAAAAGACAAAATAGAGTAAAGAAACAAAGGATTTCAAGATCTTCTCTCTCTCAAGGTGTTCATATCTCTCTCTCTCTCTCCAAACCTAAGCTCTCTCTCTCTAGAATAGTATGAAGTATAGCCGTCAACCATGGCTTAGAAAAAGTAAAATAAGGTTTTAGGTTGTAAAGGGGCATTATGGTAGTTTTTGGTAACTTCTGGGCTTAAATCGGTTATAAAATACACTTGACCTGTCTTATGGGATCACCGTAGATTGACACCAAGTCTGTAGTGACAATCGGAACTCCTTCACAGCTCCGTCTTGCAAGGCAGACGTACCACTCTTTAGTAAAACATGAATAACATTAGATCTAACCGTCGGATGGAAGTCAAACCGGTGGAATTAGAAATTTAACTCAAAGATATATCTTGTTTCAAAAGATCATCCAAATCGCACTGTGGGAAGACCTCCATCCATAGCTAAATTTCAGACGCAACATCTATGCAGTTCTGCACCTCAAAAAGCTCCAATATCACTAAAGTTCTCCAAAACGTACCTGAACCTGAAAAGACTCTAAAACAGACTCCAAAAAAAATAATAGACTCTAAATAAGTCATATACCATGGTCTAAAAGTAGTAAAATTCATGGTATATCAACTCCCCCCCAGATTTATCCTTTTGCTTGTCCTCAAGCCAAACATAGAATTGTTTTGTGAAAGAGGTTTGAAATCACAGGGAGTCACATAATTTAAAACCACTACTCTCACTTCTGCAAATATGAATAGGTGGTAATGAGTCAATACTAACCTTAGGGTTGACTGAATGTACTACACTCTAGCTTAGTCACCATACCATACAGTCACACTACTCCACTGATAGCGCCTGAAATACCCCTCTACTGACCTCATTTCTGTATAAATATAAATTTGTAGGCTACATCTTGGGATTATCGATCAAGGGACACATGGAATTAACTCTAGCAAGTATCTGGACCTACGGGTAGTGCTTTCTGGTTCTTTCCCTCCCTCTTCTTTGAAATTGTTTTATTATTATTATTATGTTCTTTTTATTATTATTACTAGGTAAAGTGTAGGCGAATAGTAGGGTCATCGGTAATTTACCAACTCTCGCTTGCAACAATGTGTGATCATCCCTTCCAATTAGAATAGTGGGGTCATCGGTAATGTACTTACCCCTCTGCATATTAGGAAATCATCTCAATCTTTTGTAGTATGGATGCCAAAGTGAGGTGAAAGGGGAACCAGGAACACTAAGTCTAATAACTTCCAGAATCACAGGAGGACTCCAATCCAATGTATAGCAAACCCCAAAACAAGCGAGTAAAGTAGATTAAGGTTGGAAGTCAGATTTGGTTTCTCCAGACATTCTCAGTAAGTGTGGATTTGAGTAACACGTGATACACTGCGGTGTTTCCATCTAAACATCTTGCAGTCAGTAAATCTAGATGCTGATAGAGAGTAGTTAGAGTCGCAACTAAATTGTAATAAGATCATAACCCCTTTCTCGACTCAATAAAACAAAAATAGTAAAAACCTTTTAGATAAAACTCAAAAAAAAAACAAGAATGAAGGCAAACAAGAATCAGGGCCAAGTAGTCCCGAATTCTCCCCTCTATTTGGAGAATCCGCGGTTCCAGATCGGCATTATCATTCATATGCCTCAGCATCATATCCATCTCAATCTGATAATCATATATATCTTGCCTCGTGCACCACACAGCACCTGCAGTACCTCCATACTCCCGATAATCGCCAAAGAATTTCTGAACCCTCGCCGTCTACTCAATGTCGACCGCAATCTGAGCCGAACGATCAGGGAAGAGTGAGGCCATCTCCCGCCTCCCCTGCCAGTGCGCACAACGAAGCCTGAAGGCTTGCTTCACAGAATGTGTGATATGACATGGTTTTTATCTGATTTCACCCATGATATGTATATGGTATTAGAGTCTTTTATATGCATTTGGTATTTTTTTTAGAGTCTTTACAGGTTTAAGTACTCATTAGAAGCAATTGGAGCTTATAGATCATTCAGGAGCATTGAAGAATCAGCCACAAACTCGAAGTCAAAACTAGAATACGCGGAGACCATCGATCGACGTCTCACACTGAGTGTCGATCGATGGTTAACACTTCCGCGAGTTAATAGAGGATTTTAAGAAATCACAATTTAACCAACAATTTCCATTATTTGCAAGATAAGTCCCTGATCGCATTTTAGGCTATTATTATGTTTCTTAGATGTTTTGCAAGACACACTTGTTTTTACAACCCTTTTGATACATACAAATTTGACGGCTACCATTGGAGAGAGAGATCTATTTACAGACTAAGATCTTGAACTCCATTGTTTCTTATTGTTATTTCTATCATCTCTTTATCATGTTTATCACAATCATGTCTGAGTACTCCATTTTTAGATTTAGGGTTCTTCAAGGGTAGTTAATGGCTTGCTGATGTTATGAAATTGTTAGGGTTATTCTAATTAGTTCTTTGTTTAAGTAGATCTTAATTATAGGATGTTGTAGCATAAGCGGGAGCTTTGCTATACCCTGAAACATATCTCAACAATCTAACACTCTTATAACAAACGAGAGTTTAATTAGAATTTTAGAGAACATATCAAACATAAAGAATCGTATCTGTTTAGAAGTAGCATCGAATGACACCACGTAGTAGCCATCGATCGATACTCCGTTAAGAATCACGAGAGTGACTTAAACCCTAGAGTTCGAGTTCAAAACAACGCTTCACTAAAACCCTTAACAATATGTTAGTCCACATTACTTAGTCTACCTGAGAGTTACCCTAAGTCTAATCCTTCCCAATAATCTTTACAAATGAAACAATCTTTAATTCACTATTCATCAATTAATACTTTCATCTACCTTTATTTCAAAACAATAAATCTATTGAGTAATCGTAGAGTCTCTATGGATTCGATCCCCAAGTACTACGCTGAACCTCTAATTTGATAGAGTAAAAAGTAGCTCACAAGGTTAATCTGAGTGCATAACAAAAGCTATATCAAATTTGGCGCCGTTGTCGGGGACTCTTTCTTATTGCCATTAGATTTAGTTTACAATATAGTTCAGATTTTTATTTTACTGTTGCTTACCTATTCTTTTTTTTATTCCTGATGACACATGTACCTTTTGAAGAGAATATGGACTCTGGATGAAAAGAATCGATCGACGGATTCCAGGATCGATCAACGTTTGTCCACCGACGTCGGGCGACACTATGCTACTGCCATCGATCGATACCGTTCAGCCGGAAGCAGGTAAGTCCGCCTATACTGAATTTATTAATGAGGGAGTAGTCCTGAAAGATCTAAATGATCATGAATGAAACGAGCAAGCCAAATCATTAATAAACACGGTACTGCAATCCTGACCAAATTACTAAACCTCAAAAAGATAAGATTAAAAATAAATTGCCAATGCTTGAATACTTAAACCCCTGCGGGACCTACTCCAATAGGTCTTCTATCAGATTACCAGATAACCATGCAGGAAACACTGATATTAATGCGGATTATATTTTTTTGATATGTAAAAATCCATTATGTGGCCTTCCCACTAAACACCCGAACGATTACATCGAGCTGCAAGAAGAGATGGTGTCTGACGACTTTAACAATTACAATCTTTTCCCTTTTTCCCTTCTAGGGGAAGCAAGGAGGTGGCTAAACTAGCTACCACAGGATCCCTAACTTGCTGGAAGAATATCAGAAACGCTTTCATTAATCACTTCTTCGACGAAGAGAGATACTGGGAAGCTAGAAGAGAAACTTCGACATACCTTCAAGGTAACCGCGAATCTTTTAAAAACGATTGGGCAAGGTTCAAAGACTACCAATTTGCATGCCCACACCATAGCTTTTTAGAACCCCAACTCATCAACACCTTTTATCGAGGACTAAACCTAGACTATCAAACCATCCTTGATGCACCCAGCGATGGGAACTTCAGTACAAGAACCCTGAGGACGCTAAGGGGCTTATTGAAAATATAGTTTTAGATAAAGCCTTCGAGAGGAGAGGAACCATTGATATCCACAGAGGAGCACTTTATCTAAGTTGAAAAGACTCTGGCTTCAATAACAAATCTTCTAGATAAACGTACTCAATCCGAACAACATGGCGAGGACAATGATATTTCTTCCAGGAATGAAAGACGAGTTGAGTTCACAGATGTGATAAATTTAAACAATCAGTGATTAGGGGAAAACATTGGCAGTTTCTCAAGCAACTACAACGTAACTGTGAAGAAACATGAAAGAAGTTCAAAATCAAGAATGGATCAAGTATTTACATGAAACCGTAGGGTAGCCGCCGACCTCATCAATAAATTAGATTTAATATACTCAGAGATGATGGAGAAATTCAAAACTCTGAGTGAGAAAATTAAGCGGATTGTCAACCAAGTTGCGAATAACGCCCTGTCTATCAGGAGAGAAGAAGGATTTCTACCTTGTATGACAGACACCAACCCTAGGAGTCAAGTCAATGCTGTAACTTTACGAAGCGAAAAATGACTAACTCCTAGCGCAAAAGAGAGCATCACCATTGATGAATTCGCTAGAATTGCACAGGATGGGAAAGAAAAGTCAAACCCCATTCATCTTGACATTGACGAGCATGGCCCCGAAATTCTTCCCAAAACAGAAATATTAGATCACGCTGGCGACCTAGAGGAATTGCCCAATAAATCGTAGGAGAAAGAAACGGAAACGGAGGATTGTGAGACCATCGATCGACACTCTAGACCCAAAATCGATGATGCCCAATCCCCAGCCCAAAATTAACAGATGCCACTTATTGATTCCTTACAGGTTTCACCTGCAATCAAGAAATATGTGAAAGATGCAGTGTCATGAGGATTCAATGAAACAATCATAGAATAATGACGGTATCCGAGGAAGTGAGCGCGATTATTCAAGGAGAAACCCCGGTTAAACTTCCTGATCCCAGTAGCTTTGATCTAGATTGCACCATCCACAATGAGAGATTCCAAATATGACTCTGGGATTTAGGCTCTAGTGTAAACTTGATGCCTTACTCAGTTGCAAACGCCCTCAGGCTAACTCAATTTATGTCTACCCGGATCACTCTCATTTTAGCTGATAGCTCCACTAGGATTCCAGAAGGTGTACTTGAAGATATGCCCATTCTCATTAATGACTGTCTTGTACCTACATAATTCGTAGTGCTAAGATATGAGCAAGAACCCAGAAATCCTCTAATTTTTGGAAGACCATTCTTGGCTACAGCCGGAGCGATCATTGATGTCAGAGAAGGATGCATATGTCTCAATATTGGGAAAATATCAATGGTTTTCTACATGGAAAAGATAGTCAAGAAACCCTTGATCGATGGTCAAGCCTACCATATAGATCAACTTTCTGAATTAGTTGAAGAATAATTTATGGATATGTGTTCAAATGATCCCTTGGGTAGAGCAATCACATCTTCGGAAAGTGAAATGTTTGCGTTATGATCGAGCTGAGGAATATGCGAGATTGATGGATGCCGCCAGAGAAGTAATGCACGTAGACATTGAAGAAATCAATTTATTTACTATTGTCGATCGACAGACAATGCCTACCATTGATCGACAGACAATGCCTACCGTTGATCGACGGGAAAATGGCCGATTCCCGCATAAACTAATTGCTCCCGACTTTCTCATACACGAACTTTTAGTCCCTGCTGAAACCCACACGAACAACTCCGTCTTTTTAATTTCATACACGAACTTTTAGTCTATGCTAAAACCAACATGAACAACTCCATTTTTTGAATTTAATACATGAACTATCAATTTTATACTAATTGTCACAAAACCCTAAACGGTGTTTTTATCCGTTTGAGGGTTTAATTTCTAATTTAAATAAAATGAATATAACGTCGTTTTAGTGTAGTTTCTCATTAACAAAATAAGGAACGGCGTTGTTTTGTTGTTCTTCTTAAATTCAGGATAGGTTTTTATCTTTGGTTTCATGGCGTCGTATAAAAGACATCACATTGGAAACCTTAAAACGATCCAAAGACACAATGACGTCGTTGGTCTGTGTCGTGAAACAAAACGACATTACATTCATTTTATTTAACCCAAATTAAACCGATTCTCCATTTGGTAATGCATACTAACACCGTTTATGATTTTGTAGCAATTAGTTTAAAACCGATAATTCGTGTATGAAATTCAGAAAACAGAGTTGTTCGTGTGGGTTTTGGCATAGACTAAAAGTTCATGTATGAAATTAAAAAGACTGAGTTGTTTATGTGGGTTTTGGCATGGACTAAAAGTTCGTGTATGAAAAAGCCGGGAGCAATTAGTTTATGCGGGAATCGGCCATTTTCCCGTTGATCGACAACATTCAATGAACGAAGATTAGCAAAAGGAGAAAGCACCAAAGGTTGAGTTTAAACTGCTCCCGGCTGGACTTAAATATGCCTTTCCTTATGAAAACTCCTATCCTGTAATCATCAATGCCAACCTAAAAACCGTAGACCAAGTACTTCTTCTGAACAAGTTGCGAAAGCATCGCAAGGCTATTAGATATTCTTTAGATGACATTCCAGGACCTTCCCCCAATTTATGAATGCATAGGATACTGATAGGGCCTGATATTTACCACTATTGTGTCATGATTTTATCCCTATTTAGAGTCTATTATATGTATTTAGAGTATTTTTAGAGTATTTTCAGGTTAAGGTACGTTCTGGACAACTTTGGTTATTCTGGACCTTTTAGAGATGTAGAACTGCGCAGATGCATCAGATGTTTAGCTATGGATGGAGACCTTCCCATGGTAAGATTGAGTTGATTTTTTTGAAAGAAGATAGATATTTAGTTATCATTCCATTTCCACAATTTTGAGGTCAATCAGTATCCTACATCCAAAGTTATGCATGTTTTACTAGAGAGTGGTCTGACTGCCTCGCGAGAGGAAGCTATCGAGAAGATGAATGAGTTTCGATCGACGGTGCAGCGTTGGTGTCGATCGGGGGTGACACCTGAAGACATGGCCGACTTTTTTATGGCCGACTTAAGCTCAGAAGCCATAAAAAATTACCAGAATGCCTTGGACAGCTTAAAACCCTATTTAAGTGTTTCTATGCCATTGTTTAGGCACCAAGCTTTATTCTATCTATTGTTCTAGGGTTAGGAGAGAAGGGGAAACTCTTTCTGAGTTCTCCTGGAACTCCTTATGTTCTTTATTTGATTTCTATTATATAACTATTTCATCTATGATTTTTGTGACAAAGATCATGTCTGAGTAGATCTCTTGTTAGGTTTAGGGTTTATTAAAGGTATTGATAGATTTGCCAAACAATTGAATTGCTAGGGTGATTATTAGATCTATCAATATAATTGTATTTATTTCTTGTGTTCTAGAGTAGCTAACTAGAACTCTGATCATAGGATATTTAGGCGCAAGCGAGAGCATGATCTACTACCAGAATTAATTCTGTTGAGCTAGGTTGCTAGACACAAACGAGAGTTGATTTAGTAAATTTAATCGAATTAGGTCATAAAGCTTGACTCAAGAGACCATCGATCAATGGAGGATCATTGCCATCGATCGACGGTCATTCCGTGTCAACAAGCAAGAGCTGAGACATCGGACTTAGTCAATAGATTTGACTCGCAGCGAGAGCTGGTCGTATTTTACATTAGATATCGAGTTCTATGATTAATACCCTCAGCTTCTATCCTCTACAATCCACTTGCCTGAAACCCTAGATCTAGCTATTTATTATTGTTTACTTACCAATCAATCAATTATCTGCTATAGTTTATTTACTGCTTATTAATCTATTTACCTAGCTTAATCGCGACTGTATTGAGTTTATTGTGTGCCCACACTCCCTGTGGATTCGATCCCTAAAATACTACAATTTGACCTCTCTCGGCAAGAGTAGTTTGTAGGGTTAATTTGATATAATTTGCATTGAAATACATAAAAACCCTCCTGTCAAATACACCTAGAGGATAAATCAATATCATCCATTGAACAACAGAGAAGATTAAATCCCAACCTGAAAGAAGTAGTCAAAAAGGAAATCATGAAACTTCTGGAAGCGAGTGTTATTTACCCGATATCAGATAGTAACTGGGTCAGTCCATTTCATGTTGTCCCAAGTAAAGGAGAAATTACAGTGGTGAAGAATGACAAAGACAAATTGATCTCGATGAGGACTGTAATCGGCCATAGAATTTGTATCGATTACAGAAAGCTAAACGTTGCCACGCGAAAGGATCACTTTCCCCTACCTTTTATTGATCAGATGTTAGAAAGGCTCGCATGCCATCAATACTATTGTTTTCTAGATGGGTATTCAGAATTTTGCCAAATTCCAATACATCACGATGATCAAGAAAAGACCACTTTCACCTGTCCATATGGAATATTCGAATAGTGCAAAATGCCTTTCGGACTCTGTAATGCTACTGCAACATTCCAGATATGCATGATGCATATATTCACTGACATGATTGAATACTTCATGGAAGTTTTCATGGACGATTTCTCACTTGACAGTCCAGATTTCAAAACATGCTTGGATAACCAGTGCAAGGTGTTGGCAAGATGTGAAGAAAAGATCTAGTCTTAAATTGGAAAAAGTGCCACTTTATGGTTAACAGTGGAATCGTTTTGGGAGACAAGATCTCAGCAGCCGGTATTGAGGTGGACAGAGCCAAAATCGAAGTAATGACAGGTTTGCCACCACCCACAAACGTAAAAGACGTTAAAAGCTTCTTAGGACATGCTGGATTTTATAAAAGATTCAAAAAATATTTTAGCAAGATTGCTAGACCTCTTACAGCACTCCTATGTAAAGAAGTGAAATTCGACTTCACACCTGAATTTCTGACAGCTTTCAAAGAAATCAAGACAGACGCCCTCGTATCTGCTCCGATTGTGCATGCACCAGATTGGAATTTAGCTTTTGAAATTATATGCAACGCCAGCGATTTCTCTGTAGGCGCTGTGCTCGGACAGAAAAAGGACAGAAAGTTGCACGCTATATACTACGCTGGTAGGACTCTCGAGGATGCACAACGCAATTACACAACAACAGAAAAAATATTACGAGCTGTAGTGTTTGCTTTCAAAAAATTTGCTCTTATCTAGTCGGTTCAAAAGTGATTGTCCATACCAACCACGCCGCCTTGAAGTATTCAATGAAAAAAAGGATGTGAAACCTTGGCTTATTAGATGGATTCCCTCTTACAGGAATTTGACATAGAAGTCAAGGATGAGATATGAGTCGAAAACGGAGTCGCAGATCACCTATCTCGAATAAGAATCGAAGACGACATCCATATCGACAATTTCCTACCTATAGAAAACATCTACCAGGCAGACTTTCATTGGTCATGTGCGTTCGTTGAATGAGGAAGAATCGATAGATGCATGCGAAGAACTTTCAATTGATGACATCTCCGGAGAGCAGGATGAGATAATTATTCCACTCAATATAATGTCGGATGCAATCCTTCAATTTCAAACGGTGATTCTCCCGGAGGTAGAAGCTTAAGTCGGGGTTATGTGTTTTGAACACCTCTGATAGACCCTGGTATGCAGATATAGTAAACTATCTTATAGTTGACGTAGAACCAGAATTCTTTAGAGGATACCACAAAAAGAAATTTTTGAGAGAAATTCGAAGATATCACTTGGATGAACTCTACCTTTACAAACATTGTTATGAAGCCATATACAGACGATGCATTGCTGAAAGCGAAACCTTAGATATTTTGTATCATTGTCATGGATCCGATTATGTTGAGCATTTCGCCAATTTTAAGACAGTGTCAAAAATTCTACAAGCAGTTTTTTGGTGGCCAACCATGTTTCAAGATTCTCAAGCCTACGTAGCGAAGTGCGATCCATGTCAAAGGAGAGGAAAAATCAGAAAGAGACACAAAATGGAACATAATGTCATACTTGAAGTTGAAGTGTTTGATTGCTGGGGCATTAAATTTATGGGCTCTTTTCCTTCTTTGCAGGGGAACATATACATATTAGTCTCTGTAGACTACGTATCCCAATGGGTTAAAGCGATAGCCACTCCGAAAAATGTCGCTGATGTAGTCGTCAAACTTTTTAAAAGTACAATCATTTTCGATTTGGAGTTCCACGAATCGTAATAAGCGACGGATGTACCCACTTTATTAACAAAGTGTTCAAAAAACTACTTAAGAAACATGGAGTTCACCATCGAGTAGCAACACCCTATCATCCTCAGACAAGCGGACAAGTAGAAGTATCCAACCGTCAAATCAAAGAAATCTTAGAAAAAAATGGTAGGATCAACACGTAAAGATTGGTCTCTAAAATTGGATGATGCACTTTGGTCTTACCGAACCGGGTTTAAAACACCGTTATGAACCACCCCGTTCCAATTACTCTATGGAAAATCATACCATATCCCAGTTGAGCTAGCGCACAAAGAAGAATGGGACATCAAAACAACAAATTTTGATGCTAAACCCGTTGCAGAAAGGAGATTAATCCAATTCGGTGAACTACACTGAGATTAGTATCACGCCTACGAGAACTCGAAATTTTACAAAGAGAGAACTAAAGCCTATCACGACAGGAAAATCATCTCTAGGCATTTTGTACCTAACGACCAAGTACTCTTGTACAACTCTTGGTTGACTCAGTTCCCAGGAAATTGTGTTCTCGATGGTCAGAACCCTTCACCGTGAGAGAAGTTACACCTTATGGAGCAATTGTTCAGACTAACCCGAAAGGGGAGGACTTTACAGTGAATGGGCAAAGAGTAAAGCATTACTTGGCTAGAGATGAAATTCCGCATTCTCAGACCATGCCTCGAGAGATGCCAAATCCCGATTGATAAGCCCAATTTTCTGTCAAGCTTACATCCTTAAAAAGCGCTGAGTGGGAGTCAACCCACTTGTGGATATTTAAAATATTAAAATCTTTTTAACAAATTTAGTTATAAAAATAATAAAAAAATATAAAATATATATAAATATATATGATAAATATATAATTATGCACATGAACTGTAAAAATTGAAATCGGAGGCACATGAATGACCATCGATCAACGTTCCTATAGGACCATCTATTGGTGGAAGTGCGCCGAGTCTGTATAAGCTCGACACGACCCATTTTCGTAAACACATTTCAAAGCCGGCAAAAGTGTTGAGATATCTAGAACCGAATTCTCTCCAAGTCTTTGGCCGATTTTGCCCATTCTTGAGCCTAACCCACTCGATTTTTATTATCCATCTGCTTAGTTCACTTAATTCACAGATCTTTAAGGTATGTTCTCTAAATCTCTTAGTTTAGGGAGTTTTTAGGTCTTGAGAGAAAAATAAAAAAAATTAGGGTTTAGATCAGAATTTAGAACGGCTTAAGGTGATGGATTACTAGATTAGGAGTTATCAACTATTTGTAACTGTAGCTTGCATGATTTTTGGTTCAATTTGAGAGATAACTGACCATCGATCGATACTCGTGAGGGACAGTCGATCGACAATCATAACGATGTTTGTATATTTTCTGATTCTTGTTTATTTTGGCGATTGCAGATGAGCAAGAGAAGAGCCAAAGCACGTTTCGACTTTGGTGGATCCAATTTGTCACCATCAGGACCCCCATGCCATGATCCTTGACCCAAATAGGAGAAGGATTTGATCGACACGTTTGAGAATTACCCTGATCCTAAGGCAGCTGTAACCACAAGGGAATGCACCCACGGAGCAGTGTCTCAGGACTGGTGTGACTGTGACACTCTCTATTACAATGCCTGGCAAGGCATTTCCATTGAATCTACCAGGTTTGTCGACAGAGATGTCCTGATGAAGCTGGGGCTCCGGTCTGATAGAGAGCTGAGGATGGAAACCAGGATGGAAACCATAGCTACTAGGCCATAAACACTATATCTCGACCCGGTCCAACAGTTTATGGCCACAGCTCGAGTGATTTATCAGAACTCCAGGGCGAAGAGGGAGACCGAGGCCTACTTGACTTTCATGATCAGAGGAATCAGATACAACATAACCATTCATGACCTCTGTCATATCTACGGGTTTAACAACCCCGAGAACCTTGTCTGCACCGTTCCTTCCTTCCATGGACAGACTGCTTTCTGGTGACTCATAGCCACAAGCCACTTCGACTCCAGCTCAGTCACTCAGAACGACATCCTCCACCCGTCCCTGCACTACTTCTTGAAGCTCCTTGCCAACACCCTGTTGTGCAAGATGGAACCCAACAAGCTGAGGGTTCAGGAGCTCACATTGTTGTACGAGTCAATCAGAGGCTTGATTGAGCTCGATGAGGAGGTCGTTTACCACCAGTGAGCGACCAGCAGGTGAACCTGGGGGTGATTTTCATTGAGAACTCGGTGTCTATGAAGGGGATACCTTTCAAGGGATCCAGCAAGAAGAAGGAGACGGTGGGGACCCTTCTGACACCCATCGTTTTACATCTTGGGATCAGCCTATAGGGAGTCTCTGTGGAGTCAGAAATAGAGTACATGGATTAGGCTCACCTAATGAGGGCAGGTTGGCTGAAGGAAGGACGCTACTGGTCCTTTGTGGATGATGCAGGGCCTCACATGAAAGAGCTTCGAGAGCGCGATGTGACAGACTTCGCCGACAGCCCTGCACGATTTGAGTTCAGTCCGGATGAGCGCAGATTGCGCAATGCACCTGTCCGTGTACGCCACAGAGGAGGACTCAGAGCAGCACACGCACTGGCAGAAGATGAGGCAGCAGCAGCACCACCCCCTCTTCCAGCATTCCCACTGATCCTAGAGATCCCAATCCACGATCACTGAGTCTTCCAGAGAGTCGTGGTGGGTGCACTTCAGGCCATAAGGAGTAGGTTAAAGGTGATGTCTAGGTTCCAGTGCTTCAGCCATCCGCTTACCAGAGCGAGGGCACCACCATTAGCTCCAGCACGACCGCGCCAGCCAGACATGGATACTACCAACGAGGAATTGCCTTACATTTTGCTCTCCTCCCTTTTATTTCATTTTCAGACTTATGCATGAACTTATTTTATTTTGTGTACTATGTTGGATTTTAGAACTTATGTTTATTATTATCACCGTTTGCAATTTCAACATGATGTTTTATTGTCTAACAGTACTAACACAAAGAGAGATAATCAGACTATGGAGATTTTAGACACCTTTTACAGTTATTTGTTGACGGGTTCATGCTGCCCGTCGAGCATCGATCGATAGTGCTTAGGTACCGTCGATCGATGGCGACTATGCTAGAGAGGTACGAGTTCTTAAATCCTAACAACTAACTTATTTCCATTCCAGTTTATTTACCCCTGCCAATCTCAGACTATTTTCACAATGAGACGGTGTTTTTCAAGTCTGGGGAAGGTAGTTACTAATACCATATTTTATTTTTGATGTTTTATATATTACTAACAATATTTTAAAACTGTTTTATTGAGTCAAAATTAGAAGTTAGGTATAGACTATAACATTGTTCTGGAACAGCTTGTTGCACCATTTTCTAGCACCATTGTGAAATTGAATGGAAAAGCTAAGTAGATTGATTATCCTGTAACACCCACACTAGCAAAGAAGTTTTGAAGGAACCAAAGCTAACGTACAACCTAAGTAACTGTATTTGCTTGTTCTAGGGCTTGGTATACATAGGATCGTAATCCTCTTGCAAATCTGAAAGGTAAAAGTACTTTACTTTCTGATCCTCCTCTCACATTTCTTCAGCATCTATTACAAAAAAAAAAATTGAGATGATTTCCTGAGATGCAGAGGGGTAGGTCCATTACCAATGACCCCGCTATTCTAGTTTAAAGGAATGATAAAACATTGTTGGAAGTGAGGGTAGGTACATTACTGGTGACCCTACTATTCACCTACAACTTTGTCAAAAAAATCAAAAATCAAAAATAAGATGGCATGATGGACTGTATCATCATCAATGTCCATTCAGTTTGAGATCTAAAAAGATTCAGAGAAGAAAGAAGAGAGAGGAAAAGGATTAGAAAAGTTACATGTGGTTCAGACACTTGCTTGGGTAAGAATCCATGTGTCCTCTGATCGATACCCCCAGGATAAAGCCTGCACCCTATATTATGTAGTTAAATGAGGATAGTAGAGGGTATGTCCGATAAATTCTGGTAGGTTGTGGTAGGGAAGATTGACTATCTAAGCAAAGTACTTGGAAATGCTCTAGATGTGGTTGCAAAAGAAACTTAGGTGAAACAGTGTTCTAAGGAGCCAGTAAGTCTTTGTGTTTTCAAACCTTTCACTGATTCATTCTATGTTTTGCTTGAGAGAAAGCAATGGATAACTCTAGGGGAGTTAATATGTCATTTTTACCTGATTTGACCCAGTATTTGTATATGGTTTTAGAGTTTTTATGAAATTGGTGTTGTATTAGAGTCTTTACAAGTTCAGATAATCATTGGAAGCAATTGGGGATTTTAGATCATTATGGAGCATTGAAGAATGCTCAGCCGAAAAACTCGAAGTCATAACCAGAATACGCAGAGACCATCGATCGACTCACACTGAATGTCTATCGATGGTCAACACTTCCGCGAGTTAATAGAAGATTTGAAGAAATCACAATTTCACCCATAAGTTTAATTATTTGCAAGACAAGTCCTGGCCGCAGTTTAGACTATTTGATAGGTTTCTTAACTGTTTTGCAAGACACACTTGTTTTTACAACACTTTTGATACTTGCATTTTTGACAGCTACCATTGGAGAGAGATCTATTTCACAAAAAAGATCTTGAACTTCCATGTTTCTTATTGTTATTTCCATGCAATTCATTCAGTTATTCATCATGTTTATCACAATCATGTCTGAGTAGTCCATTGTTAGATTTAGGATTCTTCAAGGGTAGTAAATGGCTTGCTGATGTTATGAAATTGTTAGGGTTATTCTAATTAGTTCTTTATTTAGTAGATCTTAATGCTAAGTTGAATCTGATCACTTCAATATTAGATTATAGGATGTTGTAGCGCAAGCGAGATCTAGGCTATACCTTGAAACATATCGTAGACAGTCTAAAACTCTAATAACCAACGAGAGTTGAATTGGAAGTTTAGAGAACATATCAAACATAAATAATTGTATTTGTCTAGAAGCAGCGTCGATCGATCGACACTCCGTTAAGAATCACGAGACTGACCTACGTAAACCCTAGAGTTTGAGTTCAGAACAACGCTTCACTAAAACCATAACATTGTGTTAGTCCGCATTACTTAGTCTACCTGAGAGTTACCCTAAGTCTAATCCTTCCCAATAATCTTTACACACTACTCATCAAATAATACTTTCATCTAGCTTTATTTCGAAACAATTAATCTATTGAGTAATCGTAGAGTCTCAGTGGAGTCGATCACTAAGTACTACACTTAACCTCTTATTTAGAGAGTAAAAAGTAGCTCACATGGTTAATTTGAGAGTGCATAATAAAAGCTACATCAATGCGCTTCAGCCTTGCTCTTCCAGCGAGCAACCTCTTTCTTGTCATTCTCAGCCTAAAAATGAGATGTGCGAGTCTCCAAACAACTTGCATGAATATGAGATAAGGGATAAGAAAAGAATTTGACCACAAAAACTAATCAATTATGAAACTAATCCCCATGCACATCCGCAAGGCTTCCGTAAACTTCCCCGATCCGGCCGTCTCGTCATCGGCCCGGGCTGGTCAAAATCAATCCAGAGAGAAGCCATGAAAGAATCATCGAATTCTCGACCTTCATTACCAAACCCTGGCAGTGAGTGTGGATGGTACCACTTGCGCCAGCCTCATTTGGAAAACAGGTGTGAAACCAATCGTCCGTAGGAAACTCTTCTCTAGCAGTAGCAACAGCGTCTTCTTTGAAGAAAATGTGCTTTCTCTTGGGAGACCTTTCCCTCTCCCTCACTAATAGAATCTCGTATGGAACAGATATACCGTGTTATTTACCAGTTTAAAACTATCATTTGGACCCTATTTGGAGTCTGCTATGTATGTCTAAACTGTATTTTAGAGTATTTTCAGGTCAAGGTACGTTTTGGAGCATTATGAAGATATTGGATCTTGGTAGAGCATTCAGAGAAGATATCCAGTAGTTGTTCAGTCAGAGTCATGGTCAAGCCTGACCATCGATCGATGGTGCATGTTTGATGTCGATCGACGGTCTACTCGCAGAGCAATTGGTCGACTTCAAGCCCAAGTTAAGATAATTTACAAGAATGCCCCTAGACGGGTTTTGACCTAGTTTATAAAGGTCTTGCCATTGTTTAGGCAAAAGGGACACCAACACAAGACAAAGAGTTTTATAGCATAATATTATTTAGATTTTTCTTAGTAGTTTTGGGGAGAAGATTTGAACTTCTTTAGAGATTTGTATTGGAACCCCATTATCTATTATATGCATTTTATTATTCATTTATCATTATTTCTATGATTATGTCTGAGTAATTCTCTTGTTAGATTTAGGGTTCATTATCGTATTGATGAATTAGCCCAAAAATAGGATTGCTAGGATAAAGAGATATCCATCTTTGGAATTTTTTTTAATGTTTGTGTTCTAGAGTAGCTAACTAGAACCCTAAATCTAGGACATAGACAACTACGAGAGTGGGTTCTTTGCCTGAATTGATTCCAATGAGTTAGGTTGTTAGATACATGCGAGAGCTGGTTTAATTAACCTAGCAGACGAACTTCATGCCCGATAACCATCGATCAACACCAGGCCATCGCCGTCGATGGATGGTCGACTCCTCTGTTCGCATATGAGAGTCGAAATGAGAGAGGGTCAGATTGTGATTAAGGTCCTTGCATATTCATAAGTCCCTGCATCCTATTCATTATAATTCATTTGTATGAAACCTTGGATCTATCTTTTTTTTGTTTTTTGGAATTAAAACCTCATTACAAACCTCTTATTTATAGCTTTCCTAGCTTAGCTTTTAGAACTCAGAAATCTATTGTGTGCCCTTGGTCTCTGTGGATTCGATCCCTCAGTACTACAATTTGACCTCTCTTGGCAAGAGTAGTTATAGGATTAATTTGATAGATTGCTTGCTTAGAACCTTAACCTGCACGCTGTCAAATTTGGTGTCGTTGCCAGGGAGCAAGGATCGCCATTAGATTTATTTTCTAGGGTTTAGTCTAGGTTTTTTCTTTTATGGAAAGTTACTGATAATTTCTTTTTCTTGTCTTACAGGTGCATGCCCAGCAGTACCAGAAGCCAAAAGAACAAGGAATTACTCTTCTCAGATCCGACTAGCATCGGCAACAACACTGCACTGGCGATCGACACTCGCGCATCAACATCGATCGACAGTACCCCTTGGGCATCGATCAACGGTAACTCCAGAAAGATGGTTTTGACTCTAACTGTGGTTTGAGATGAGAGAGTAGACCTGTATGATTTTGAAGGTCATCTCTGTAATGCAACAGGTCAGAGGATTGACGAACTGGGAGCTGTGATCCCTGCCCCAGAAGCAGACGCTGCAGTAGCTCAACCTAAAGCTGCCGCCCAAGGTGTTCAATGTACACTGGCAAACTACAATCGTCCAGACTAGTTCTATGCTAATAGATCCGAAATTCGTCCTCCAGCTTTCCAGAGGTATGATTTTGAGAACAAACTATCCTTCTTTGCACTTGTTGCGCAGACACCCTACCATGGAATGCGACACGAGCAGCCTATGGATTATCTGGAGCGATTTGAGGATCAAGTTTATGCTATCAAGGCCAATGAAGTCCTTGATAACTATCTATTTTGCAATCTCTTCAAGTACTCACTTGCTGGAGATGCTTCGCATTGGCTTAAGCAACTACCACCAAGATCTCTGACATTCTGGACAGACATCAAGAATGCATTCATGCGCAACTTCTTTGATGATGCACAAGAGGAAGACTTGAGGAGCAGGATTGCTACATTCACACAAGAACTTGGGGAATCGTTTAGAATCTCTTGGTTCAGATTCAAGTCCGACCAGAGAGATTGCCCACACCACGACTTCAAGAAGTGTAGCTACTTATCACCTTCTTCAGGGGTATTGATCTGAAGTACCGTATGACATTAGAAACCACTAGTGAAGGAAACTTCAGCACTAGGAGTCCATAGGAAGCAATAAGGTTTATTGAGAACTTGGCGTCTAGCAATAGCACCAAGAACATTGACTATGAGAGGAAGAAATCAGCTCCATCTCTAAGCAAAGACTAGGTGGATGAAGCCAACGCAAAGTTGGACAATGTTCATAAATTTCTCAAGAAGCAAGAAGTGAAAGCCTTGAAAGAAGAAGACGAGGAAGCGGATGTGAAATTTGTTGGTGGAAACGGTTATCAGAGACAAGGAAATCCAGGCTACAGCATGAATTCCTATGGTAGCAACCGGATTAACTACAATCAGAATCCACAGCAAAATCCACAGCAATAGAAGTCTCATGAGAGCATGTCGAAAGCTATGGTTGATAGGATACTGGAGCAGCAGCAGCATATGACTGTAAACTTCAATGGGAAGATAGACCTGATGTACACCAACCTTAACACCAAATTTGAAAACCTCAACACTCATGTCAAGAAGTTGGATAATCTAGTGGTACAAACGAGTGAGGCCATTCATGGATATGAGGCCTTGATTAAGGAGAAAGGGCAAGCTAGTCAAAAGCACCACGTCAATGCATTGATAGGTGAAGACTTTTGGCAAGAGGTGAAGAGAGGACAACTGCAAGAAGGAGATTTTCGTGTGGAAAGTGCCATGTCTTTCGGCAGTTCGCATTGGCATCGATCGACACCAGAGCCGGACCATCGATCGACAGAACCGGCATAATCAATCGCCTCATGTAAATCCTCCAACTTTGATCGACGGCAAGAAGCAAGCATCGATCGACAGCCCCCAATAACAGAGCCGAGTGGGTTTACCAAGTTTGAGTGCCAGCTTATTTGTCAAACCATCAAGGATGGAGGATCAGGAACAGAATTGCAGTACACATGATCCCGTGACAACATAAAGACACTCCAAAAGGAAGCAGAAAATTCCCAAACATCTTCGCAGAGAAGCAACTGACAAAGAGATGTATGCCTTTTCCAAAAGAGTTTTTAAAATTCGTTTAGATACTCCATTTGATGAAGCATAATATACTTACAGATTGTTAATGTTTCAGGGAATCCAAGGAAACAGAAAAGCATGTAGAACGCATGTTCATTGACCTCAGGGAGAGGACAAAGCAGTGGACTACTCTCAAGAAGAAAAGTGACCCTGGGAAATTTGTGATCCCATGCTATGTCAAAGGTCACGAGTATCCTAACGCCCTTTGCGACACTAGATCAGCAGTTAGCATTATGTCTAGAGTGATGGCAGAGAGGCTAAATATGAAAGTGGAGCCTTCTAGTGATTCATTCACCTTGGTCGATTGCTCCAAAGTGAATTCAGGAGGGATAGCAAGAGACGTCCCAGTGCAGATTCGCAATGCCATAGTTCCAGTAGACTTCCATGTAATGGATATAAAGATTGATTAGAACTCCTCCTTACTCCTTGGAAGAGCTTTCATGGCAACAATAGGAGCTATTTGCGACATGAAGACAAACATGTTGTATCTATCCTTGATTGATCCATACATTTTCTATGAACCTATTAAAGTCAAGAACAAGGCTACTCATATAGAATTGGGTGATGATCCAGGTTTGATTGCTACATGCTTCTGAAAATACGATCAAGACGATGAGCATGTGGACACAATGCGATCGACATCCAATATGTGGCATCGGTTGACGGTCCATTGAATCAGAACCAGCACGGATCAACCCTCTAGCATCGATCGACGCAAACGATCCACCATCGGCCGACGGTGTTTCCCAAGATCAGAACGACAAAGACAGTCAAGAAGAGATAGTCTACATCGGCAACAATACCGTGATAGGATGCCAGAACCTGACAACCAAGAGTATGATGAGTCATACCTTGAAGAAGAACCAGTTGAGCACCATGCCTTTGCACTCGAAGAATCAGGAAATTTCAAAGGATCCTATGGAAGCTGGAATGCAGCATCGATCGACGGTGACTCTGTACCATTGATCGACGAGGATCCGACAGGATACGGTGATGATTATGGCTACATCATACCAGGTGAGTTTGGAATCATGGGAGCCCTAGATGGATATTGTGGGAACCAAAATTCACACTGTCGATTTCTGTTGATTTAGGAAGGAAAGGTAAACCTAGCTTTCCCAGAGGTCTCGGATTTCTGCTAAGCCAAAAACGTCAAGTACAAAACAGTAAGAATAGCAATATAACGATGGATCAGTGAAGACAGAAAGAGAACAAAGAGGATCTTATTCCGAATTTGTGGTTTGAGTGACAACAGGTAAAGACTTAGTGGAAAGAGCCATCGACGAGGTCCTAGTTCTAACCTTTTAAGCCCTGAATAACCTAGTTGAGTCGCATCTCGATAACAGTACAACGGAAATATGCCTAATTTCCCCAAGTGCGAAGTTTGCTCTTAGTAAGAATTTTTGTGTGTCCTGCATCATCACCCTCAATGTCCTTATATACTCCTCTAGAGGCGGTTTGCTCTTTCCCCTTCTGCCCTTGGTCAAATTTATCGCTTCGCGAAAATATTCCTTTTTTCCCTCGATCTTCATGATTATCTTTAGAAACTTAACATTTATCCTCCGTTATTGACATTTATCTTCTGAACTTTAACATTTATCCCTTCCTACAAAATAAAAGATAAACCGTCATAATAATTGGGCTCGATTTCAGATAAAATCGCGAGTGGGCCTTTAGCATAGTTTTAGACCTTCTCGGGCCGTTTTTTGACTTAAGCGTTTTTACAACTTTATCGAAAGAGCATTCCTAAGACAATGTCGTCCGAGAGTTAGGATCTTTGTATGGGGAATGTGACTCTAGGTGTTTAGTTAACTGTTACTGTCTTACACGATCGACCCGATCCTTTCACGAGAAAATGGGTTCTTTCGGTAAAGTTCCAATGTTGGTCTCGATCGAGACAAAACAAAGATAAGTTCGATCAAGTTTCGAAAGAGGGAGTTACGAGGACGACGTGAAAATGGACTGATTGACACAACTCGCCGAACGGGCGAGTTGGATTGCTTGTGTTACATAACTCGCCTGTTTGGCGAGTTGGGCTTGTCCAACTCGCCAAACGGGCGAGTTGGTTGTCTTGTTCGACCTAACTCGCCCGTTTGACGAGTTGGTTATTTTAATTGACCCAACTCGCCCGTTCGGCGAGTTGGCGTTTGATTTGTCCGTTCGACGAGTTGGACTTCTTGCTAGGCCAACTTTTCCATCTGGGGAGTTGGATGATCGATTCTTCTAGTCATTTTGTCATGTTGCCATTCGAGCCGATGTTATAATTTGCGTGTTATAATTTGAGCCGCTAGTCTCCGTGATGGTTGGTGAAGTGAACATGCCAGCCGATGTTATAATTTGCCCAGTGAAGCCGTTTGATGTGATCCTTGGAATGGATTGGCTAGGGAAGTACAAGGCACATCTAGATTGTCATCGAGGCCGAGTTCAATTTAAGACCAGCATCGGAAGACTTGTTTATCAAGGGATAAAGCCAACAAATGGGAGCTTGATCATTTCATCACTCCAAGCAGAATGGATGTTGGAAAAGGGATGCGAAGCCTACTTGGCTGCAATCACTATTGTGGAAGTTGGACCGGATGATGGAGTGATACCCATTGTAAAGGAGTATGATGACTTGTTCGCGTCCTTGATAGGACTACCACCGGACCGTTCTGATCCTTTCACGATTGAGCTTGAACCTTGTACAACTCCAATCTCCAAAGCTCCATACTGGATGGCTCCAGCCGAAATGTCAGAGCTAAAGAAGCAACTGAGTGAATTGATGGAGAAAGGGTTTGTGCATCCAAGCAGCTCACCTTGGGGCGCACCAGTCCTGTTCGTAAAGAATAAAGATGGTAGTTTCAGACTCTGCATTGACTACCGTGGGTTAAACCGAGTTACAGTAAAGAACAAGTACCCTCTTCCAAGGATAGACGAGTTATTAGACCAACTCCGAGGAGCTACTTGGTTCTCAAAGATTGATCTGGCTTTGGGATATCATCAGATTCCGATTGCTGAAGAGGACATCCGTAAGACAGCCTTCAGATCATATGGGCACTATGAGTTTGTTGTCATGCCCTTTGGATTTACAAACACCCCTGCAGCCTTCATGAAACTGATGAATAACGTATTCAGAGACTGCCTGGATGAATTCCTTATAGTCTAAATAGACGACATCTTGATTTACTCCAAGAATCAGGAGGAGCATAAGGCACATTTGAGAACGGTCTTGGATAGACTGCGGGAGCATAAGTTGTTTGCCAAACTCAGTAAATGCAGCTTTTGGCAAAAGGAAATAGGATTTTTGGGTCATGTGGTCTCGGACAAAGGAGTGTCTGTGGATCAGGAAAAGATCAAGGTCATTGAGGACTGGCCTAGACCAAGGAATGCTACTGAAATCAGAAGTTTTCTCGGACTATCTGGATACTACCGACGTTTTGTTAAGGGATTTGCTAGCATGGCTCAGCCGATGACAAACCTAACTGGGAAAGATGTTCAGTTCGTATGGACAGAAGACTGTGAAGCAAGCTTCTCCAAACTCAAGGAAATGTTGACGAGTACTCCAGTACTGGCTCTTCCTATGGACAACGAGCCATACATTGTCTACACAGATGCATCCAAAGTAGGACTTGGGTGTGTTCTGATGCAGCAAGGAAAGGTAATTGCCTATGCTTCTAGACAGCTAAGGAAACACGAAGGAAATTATCCAACACACGACTTAGAAATGGCAGCAGTCGTGTTTGCACTCAAGATATGGCGATCTTACCTATATGGTGCAAAGTTCCAGGTGTTCACGGATCATAAGAGCTAGAAGTATATTTTCACTCAGCCGGAACTGAACCTGAGACAGAGGCGATGGATGGAACTGGTTGCGGATTATGACTTGAATATTGCCACCATCCGGGAAAGGCAAACCTAGTTGCTGATGCCTTAAGCTGGAAGAGAGTGGCTTCGGCTTCAGAGAAAGATATGGAAGAACTGGTCCATATGATTGGGACATTCAGATTGACTACCTTGACTGATGAAGTGGAACCTTTGGGTCTGGGTGAAACTGATCAAGCGGACTTGTTGTCCAGAGTTAGAGTTGCACAAGAAAAGGATGAGGATCTGATCAAAGCTTCAAAGAATGAGAAGACAGAGTATCAGACTTCAAACAATGGAACGATTTTGGTTAATGGCCGTGTGTGTGTTCCAAATGATCAAGGATTGCGTGAAGAGATCCTTAAGGAAGCACATCAGTCCAAGTTCTCGATACACCCAGGAACAACTAAATGTATCGTGACTTGAAGAGATACTACCACTGGGTGGGAATGAAACGAGATGTTGCTAAGTGGGTAGATGGGTGCCCAATCTGCCAAATGGTGAAGGCAGAGAATCAAGTTCCAAGCGGACTACTTCAGAGTTTACCCATGCCATCTTGGAAATGGGATATGATCACAATGGATTTTGCGACTAGCTTGCTATCTGGGTGATTGTGGACAGACTGACTAAGTCCGCACACTTCTTGGCAATCAACAAGTTAGGCAATGCAGCAGTGTTGGCCAAGCTGTACGTGGAGAAGATAGTCAGACTTCATGGAGTTCCGGTAAGTATTGTGTCAGACCGAGACTCCAAATTCTACTCAGCCTTTTGGAGGGCAATGCAGAAGTCGATGGGGACTAAGGTGCATATGAGTACAGCATACCATCCTCAAACGGATGGACAATCTGAAAGGACAATCCGAACACTTGAAGACTTGCTGCGATCTTGTGTTCTGGATTGGGGAGATAAATGGGATCAGTACTTGCATTTGGCCGAGTTCTCCTACAACAACAGCTATCATGCAAGCATTGGAATGTCGCCTTATGAAGCATTGTATGGGCGACCTTGTAGAACACCACTATGCTGGACCCAAGTGGGGGAGCGCAGCATATTTGGTAGAGACTTTGTGGAAGAAACAACTAAAAGAATCTGAGTCTTGAAACTGAAAATGAAAGAGTCACAGGATAGACAGAAGAGCTATGCAGATAGACGTAGAAAAGAGCTTGAATTCGAAGTTGGGGATTCGGTTTACCTCAAAACCGTGACCTACAAAGGCAAGGACCGAGCATCAAAGAATGCTAAACTCAGCCCAAGGTACATGGGACGGTACAATATCCTAGAAAGGATTGGGAAAGTCGCCTATAAGTTGGAAATGCCTACATTCATCGCTCAGTTCCACAACGTGTTCCATGTATCTATGCTGAGAAAATGTATAAGTGATCGAGATAATGTAGTTTCTGAACCACCATCCGACTTAAGGGAAAACCTAACTGTAGAAGGGAGACCAGTTCGGATCACTGGCAGGAAAACAAAGCCTGAAGGTAGAAAGAATGTCAAGATGATCCAAGTGGTTTGGAATTGTGATGGTGAAGAAGAGACTTGGGAACCTGAGGCAAGGATGAAAGCTGAGTTTCCCAAGTGGTTCAATAAGCTAAAGGAAAATCCTTCAAAAAAGACTCGAGGACGAGTCTGAGCCAAGTGGGGAGACTTGTAACGCCCGTTTTCCGAGGATCGAAGCTTGGACAGTCCAAGGACTGACTGACCGGACTGTGAGACTTACTGGATGGGTTGGATGATGCTAGAAAGATCTGGCCAAAGCTGAATGGACTTTTTGTGGGTGGATATGAGCTGGATCGATGTCCAAGTAGTGGATGGAGTGAACCCATAGTCTGGATAAAGCTAGGATCGGATCTGTTTGGAGCCAAACAAAGCTCGGTCAGTCGTTCTTACGCTCGGATTATGGCTAAGTAGTTCTGTTTGCGAGTTTGTGAAGTGTTCGGACAGCTCAAAGAAATATTCAGACAAAGCGGAATTTTTGGACAGCCATGGTCGATTCCTTCCATTGATGCGTTTGGATGAGATCATGCACATAGAGCCGTTTATGGCCTGCTATGGCTTGATTGATCTGATGGCACTTTGGCTTGGAATGGATAAGTCGATCAAGTAACTGACTGTATGATGAGCATGTCCGATTATCTGATTGACTGTATAGACTCGATTCCTTTACTTTGGCTAAGTGGGACGGGATCACCGCTCTCACTAAGCATTATGTTGCTTATGCCTCCTTTGTTTGGATGTAGATCAGGATCAGTCCCGAAAGGGTAAAGACATAGCTTGACCGTGGGAACAAGGCAGGAAGGAAGGATGGTGGATTTGGGTAGATATAGGACGAGTTGAACTTGTAATAGCTGATTAGCAGACTCACTTGTTAACTCGAACCTCTGTTTATCTATCTAAGTCTTATTATGCATGTTGACTTGTCTGAAAACAAACTGAAAATTGCAAAAATAATTCTAATTAAGAAAAAGTTGGAAATTGGCCCAAGTCTGATCGAGGAAGTCGGTTTAGACTCGTACTGATGGTACGAAAAAATGGGTCGGGTCCCTTCACAGTCCCCATGATACATGTTCATGTTTGGTGTTACTTAGACAATTACCTTGACCATTTACCAAGCCAATTCCGAGACTAAACCACTTTGTTCCTCATGTCAATATGGAGTATAAATTGAATGTAAAGTAATTTAAACAGACAAGGAATAGATAGGATATAGCCATTACAAACCGCCCCAAAATCATGATCAAACCGATCCATGATCTTGGCCCATTGTTCTATGGTCATACCCTTTACCTTGAAAGTTTGTCCTGGAGTCTTAAATCCCCTTTCCAACTCTTTCTCCTTGCCTCTGAAATCCATTCCAGTCGGCCTTGCCTTTCCCAAACCAAACTTAACCTTGTTGTTGCTTAATCCCCACCTTATACACCTATAAGGCTGCCTTGGCCTTTGAGAGTGAACTCTGATCATCTCTCTTCTTCCCTGGACATTTTAATGTATAATATGATTGTAGAGGAATCCTAGGACCTTATCTTAAATTATCAAACTCCATCAAAGGTCGTTCATAACTTCCCTTCCATGGAACTCCCATGAAACTGTTTTCTACACTTCATTGCCTTCAAGGCTGTTCATGTCATTGAGAGTGAAGTCCGGTCTTCTCCCTTCTCTCATGGATATTTGTGTGTGTTCCCAAGACACATAGGAAGCCTGGGATGTGTTAATACATGATTAAACTCCACCCAAGGGTCGTGCATCACTTCCCTCTTCAGTACCCATGAAACTGCCTTTCTACACACATTTGCCTTCAAGGCTGTCTCAACCATTGGAAGTGCTTCCCGGCCCTCCATATCCTCTCCTGGCTATTTACGTGTATTGTATGGATGTATATGAAGCCTAGGGCGTGCAAAACATTAATCAAAACTCATAAGAGGGTCGATCTCAACCCCTTTCTTCATTGCCCTCCAAAACTGCCTCTTTGTTGCCTTTGAATGCATTTCTGTCTTGGATGATTGAATCTAACCATCTCTCTGTTTTTATCTGTTTTTCTTTGTGTTTAAGGTTGTAGTAAGAATCCCTGGCGTGCCTGAAAAGGCACCGACTTGCCTTCCTTATATAGAAGAAGGGGTGGTTACTCCTTAACCATTGCATCCCTTCAGTATCAATTCTGGCCATTGATTTAATCAATGGTCCAGATCACACCCATTCTCCTAGGGCAGTTAAGAGACGTCCCTGACATGCCTAACTGCCCCTAGACACGTCACAAACAATCCCAGGCTGGTTTCCCAATCCCCTGGCCCAATCCCAAATGCCCACCGGTTCATAGCCATCATTGACCAACCAACCGGCCCAGTAACTGCCCGTACCCGACCCAATGGTCCGAGCTTCCAACACTCCATCTAGATGAGTTAAGCTGATCCCCAGATGACCCAGCTGAGTGAGCTAGTCCATCCATCTCAGGGATCTGACACACTCTACTTGAGCTCCAAGTGAGCTCCGTCCAGCTGATTGAGCTTCTTGTCCGCATCACCCAGCTGTGATACACTTTGTACAGCTTGATATCTTCATCTTATTCAATACTTCTAAGTCCCTTGGTCTATTTACAGACCTAGACTTAGTTTTCCCATGATCCCTTCTTATCATTCACTTCATCGAGCTTCACCTAGCTGATCGAGCTTCCCTCAGACCTTGTCCAGCTACCGGATCGCTTGTCTAGCTTCTTTGAGCTTTCCTCTTCCTTATTTTGGCTAAGTCTCAGCTCCTTGATGACTTTAACCACATTTTGGACTATGATACGCTATCTTTAGATCACATGACCTGACTGGTGTGTCTCCTTGCGCCATGGTCTGTCCCGTGATCTTACCCAGGATCGGGGACATGACAAGTCTCCCCCACTTAATAGGGATTCGTCCTCAAATCTGGTCCAAGTGTATCTTCCTTAATGAACTGACCATACCACTCTGGGTATTCATCCTTCATCCTCATATCTATCTTACTGATCCCGTCCTTGATCAGCCTTTAAACAAGTCTCCCCCACTTGATAGAGATTTATCCTAAAATCTTCTCAAGTGGTTCATCTGGTTTTCGCTTATGGCATCCTTACTTGGCTACTAAACCATGGTCAAGAATCCATCAACCTCCGTATAAGTAATACCAACTTGTAGTCTTCGAAAAAATCACAACTTGGCCATATTGTGATCTTAGTCCATACTAGACTAAACCGTCTCAACCTGACTTATGTCCATCACCGGACTTTGTCATATTTCGATCCTGGTCCATTCAGGACGTTATCATATTCTGGTCCTGGTCCACTCAGGGACTCGACCATGCCTTCCGACCATAGGTCCATCTCCGAGCAAGTTGTGTCCTGATCCTTGTCCCCCACCGGACTTGATAATATTGCGGTTCTGGTCCACGACGGGACTCAACTGTCTCATCCCAACCATAGGTCAATCTCCGACTAGGTTGTGCTGCGATCCTCATCCATCACTGGACTCGATCGTCTTTATCTCGATCCTAGTCAATCCCGACTAGATCCCAAATGGACTCGATCACGTAAGCCAACCCTGGTCCCTTACTGGACTCGATTGTATACCGACCCTGGTCCTTAGCTCGGCCATCTCGGCAAGAGCCATGCGGTATGGACTTTTAGACATTGGGACCGTCTCTTGTTCCAGTTCTATTATGAACGGGTCTGCCCTGTCAGGGGGGACTCCCTGAAGCGCCCGAAACACATCCTCAAACTCACTGACCAGCGGCATCCCGTCTAGGTTACCACCCTTCACCATCTCCTTAGTGGCAATTGTGGCTATGTAAGCCTCACAATCTCTCTCTAGCATCCGTTCCGCCCGGACTGCTGAAACCACTACAACAGTAGAGGCAGGTTTTACACCTTGGAACCTGATCGGGGGTCTACACCCACTCCCAAAATGCACCTCCCCCGATGACAGTCTAAGGTGGCCCGAATCTTTCCAAGCCAGATCCGCAGGCGTTACCGTCTATGTGATCAATATTAAGATCCGCAGGCATTACCCTGACTGTGATCAATACTCAGATTCGCATGCATTACCCTGACTATGATCAAAACTCAGATCCGCAGGCATTACCCTGTCTGTGATCAATACCAAGGTCATACTCCATCCTGACTAGATCCAATTTGGACTCGTTCGAGTAAGCCAACCTTGGGCCTTCACCGGACTCGATTGCCTACCGAACCTTGTCCACTCTCCTAGTTGAGTAGGATCTCGGTTTGATAACATATTTGGAAAGTGTCCCATACCATTCTCCAAAGTGTCACACTTCCATGAACGTCCCATAACATTCACAAGAGTGTTTATAATATACCTCAATTCCCATAAAACTAAGATACATAACGTATGCTCACTTATTTTGGAACGGCCACCAAGGAATAACACTTAACCTCAGTAGATTGCTGCATGTTTATTTCAACCTAAGCCACTCTCTGGTCCATGTTACCTCCCTTGCCCAGGTAGTCCATACAAAGGTCTTGCATTGCGTCGCTTTGACCAATCCGTCTATTACTTCTAAATAACTAGATCGACCAACCTTTCTGTTTCAGGATCTTTCCCTTGGAGATCATATCTTGGCTAAGCCGGTTCATCTTAGAACTTTCCCGTTCACAAGCATGAAACCCACTTGCCTCAACTCTCACTTGGCTCACCGCAGCTAAGGTTCCAAGTCATCTTAGTTTTCATATATAATATCGGTTTGGAACTCAACATCTTTCAGCACTGTCCTTAAAAGGATCAAGCATGCTCGGATACCAACTTGTAAGACCCGATCCCGGCCTCTCAAGCCGCGGTCGACGCCTCACGTCGCTCAGTCCTCTTCCGGATCGAACATTTAATTTTTTGCCCTTTATCTTTATTATAGCCCATAGGCGAGGGCTAACTTAGATCTTAGCTCAAGACTACTTTAGTCATTCCCTAGCTTAGATCAGTTCAACTCATACGCAGCGGATTATACTATATTAACCATTGGTCTAAAACCAATCTAACCCTTTTCCGGTCAAACCACCTCAGCCCTTGGTTAGTATTACAACTACCTTTTAGCTTAGAGATCGATTCTGAACCCAAACCAATTCATACGATTCTGAGGTTCCATTCTCCTAAACCGTTCTACCAGCATCCTAGCAAGTTACTACTTTATCCAAGTATTTGCTAAGTCATACCTTTGCCACATCCACGGAGCTTGTTAGCTCATCGGTCCAGCTGAATTGTTTAGCTCATCTTCTTAGCTGGCTTAGCTAGCTCATCCAGCTCATCGAGCTGACTCACCTCAGCTAGCTAGAACCGAGATAAGGCCAGCTGCCTCAGCTTGTTTAGCTAGCTCATCCAGCTAGCTAAGCTGAACCACTTCACCTGAGGTTCCATCTACTCTCTTCCAGCTGATCGAGCTACAAGATAGCTGAGCCCAGCTCCCTGCCAACTCATCCAACTCTCTTATACCTACATAAACATCTCCCCTTGGGTACTTAGTAATTCAACCAACCATCCCCACTGACCAAGTAACCTTTGGGAAGTCTTCAATGGTAAATGACATGCATCTGGCTCTTCTCAGCTCATGCATCATCCTTATGCTTTGTAGAATATGATACCAAGTCCCTCTCTTGGACTAACAATACTGATCAGATCCTAAGTCAATCAACCAACCATCCCACATGACTCAGACCTGATGATTCTTCACACATACCTAACCGGCCATGGAACCATGTCCCATTGAACCTGATCAGTCTTGCTCTTACAACCGATGCATCCTTTGATCTATCAGATCAGACACCTTGATCCATCATCTATGGATCAGGTCGTCCATCCTTGCCAATATCAGATAACACACGGCCTTCCTTGATTAACCACACCAGCTCAATACTTGTGTCGGTCCTTAGAATGAATCTCTGGCCCAAAAATGACATCCTTCAAACCTGCTCCAAAAACTAATTAAAATTCATGATAATTCATGATAAATTAGCACTAAGATATTCCCATAATTGAAATCTACCAAATCCTTTCGGATCATATGAGAACGTTCATAGGCAGTCCCCATGAACCATGTTCATGTTTGGTGTTACTTAGAACATTACCTTGACCCTTTACCAAGCCAATTCCGACACTAAACCACTCTAATCCTCATGTCAATATGGAGTATAAATGAATGTAAAGTAATTTAAACAGAAAAGGAATATATAGGATATAACCATTACAAACCGCCCCAAAATCATGATCAAACCGATCCATGATCTTGGCCCATTGTTCTATGGTCATACCCTTCACCTTGAACGTGTGTCCTGGAGTCTTAAAGCCCCTTTCCAATTCTTTCTCCTTGCCTCTGAAATCCATTCCATTCTGCCTTGCCTTTCCCAAACCAAACTTAACCTTGTTGTTGCTTAATCCCCACCTTATACACCTATAAAGCTGCCTTGGCCTTTGAGAGTGAACTCTGATCATCTCTCTTCTTCCCTGGCCATTTGCATGTATTATATGATTGTAGAGGAATCCTAGGACCTGATCTTAAATGATAAAACTCCATCAAAGGTCGTTCATAACTTCCCTTCCATGGAACTCCCATGAAACTGTTTTCTACACTGCATTGCCTTCAAGGTTGTTCATGTCGTTGAGAGTGAAGTCCGGCCTTCTCCCTTCTCTCTTGGATATTTGTGTGTGTTCCCAAGACACATAGGAAGCCTGGGATGAAATACATGATTAAACTCCACCCAAGGGTCGTGCATCACTTCCCTCCTCAGTACCCATGAAACTGTCTTTCTACACACATATGCCTTCAAGGCTGTCTCAACCATTGGAAGTGCTTCCCGGCCCTCCATATCCTCTCCTGGTTATTTTTGTGTATTGTATGGATGTATAGGATGCCTAGGGAGTGCCAAAAATTAATCAAAACTCATCGGAGGGTCGATCTCAACCCCTTTCTTCATTGCCCTCCAAAACTACCTCTTTGAATGCATCTCGGTCTTGGATGATTGAATCCGACCATCTCTCTGTTTTTCTCTGTGTTTCTTTGTGTTTAAGGGTGTAGTAAAAATCCCTGGCGTGCCTGAAAAGGCACCGACTTGCCTTCCTTATATAGAAGAAGGGGTGGTTACTCCTTAACCATTGCATCCCTTCAGTATCAATTCTGGCCATTGATTTAATCAATGGTCCAGATCACACCCATTCTCCTAGGGCAGTTAAGAGACGTCCCTGACATGCCTAACTGCCCCTAGACACGTCACAAACAATCCCAGGCTGGTTTCCCAATCCCCTGGCCCAATCCCAAATGCCCACCGGTTCATAGCCATCATTGACCAACCAACCGGCCCAGTAACTGCCCGTACCCGACCCAATGGTCCGAGCTTCCAACACTCCATCTAGATGAGTTAAGCTGATCCCCAGATGACCCAGCTGAGTGAGCTAGTCCATCCATCTCAGGGATCTGACACACTCTACTTGAGCTCCAAGTGAGCTCCGTCCAGCTGATTGAGCTTCTTGTCCGCATCACCCAGCTGTGATACACTTTGTACAGCTTGATATCTTCATCTTATTCAATACTTCTAAGTCCCTTGGTCTATTTACAGACCTAGACTTAGTTTTCCCATGATCCCTTCTTATCATTCACTTCATCGAGCTTCACCTAGCTGATCGAGCTTCCCTCAGACCTTGTCCAGCTACCGGATCGCTTGTCTAGCTTCTTTGAGCTTTCCTCTTCCTTATTTTGGCTAAGTCTCAGCTCCTTGATGACTTTAACCACGTTTTGGACTATGATACACTATCGTTAGATCACATGACCTGACTGGTGTGTCTCCTTGCTCCATGGTTTGTCATGTGATCTTACTCAGGATCGGGGACATGACACCAGGCCTTCGTCGTCGATCGATGGTCGACTCCTCTATTCACATACGAGAGTTGGAACGAAAGGGGGTCAGATTGTGATTAAGGTCCTTGCATATTCGTAATTCCTTGCATCCTATTCATTATAATTCACTTGCCTGAAACCCTAGATCTATCTTTTCCTTATTTGAATCAATTAACTTATTTAGACAATTTGCTTTTTGGAATTAAACCCTCATTACAACCCTCGTATTTATAGCTTGCGTAGCTTAGCTTTTAGAAATCAGAAATTTATTGTGTGTCCTCGCTCGCTGTGAAATCAGAAATCAGAAATTTGTTTAGACAATTTGCTTTTTGGAATTAAACCCTCATTACAAACCTCATATTATAGGGTTAATTTTATAGATTGCTTGCTTAATTATAAATCTTAACTCACACGCTGTCAGGAATGTACCCTTCCATTATCAGCTTCGAGTCTTCTTAAACTATCTTACGAGGCTGAGCTCGAGATTGTTGGTATGTGACTGTCGCACAAACTCATTTCAAAGAGAAGTAGCCCCAAAAGAATGGACCACCACGAAGAATATCTCTAACAAGGATCAACTCCTGCAGAAACAGAGGGAGAGGATCGTAAATTGCAAAACAATGACAAACAAACACAAGGTCAGATATCGTCAAATGCAAAGCTATCAGAGTATCCGACTGTGATACCCTTTCGTCCTCATTTGCATGTGAAAATAGGTATGCTCTTATCCTCAGCGGATGCACTATCTATACGAACAAAGTAGTATTATTACCACTGTTTCGCGTTCAAATCAAACCCTTTGATATCACCATATTTTTTCTCAGCCTGGAACAATACTCGAGTGAGTTTGCCTTACCAATCAAGTGAAAAAAAATTGCCTCAAGAGAATTGGCACTGAGATCCATCCCTCGAAAAAGCTCAAGACCAGTATCCCTATAAGATGCTGCAGGACATAAGGAGACATCTGGCTTATCGGCAGTCAAAACCGATTCATGGTCTCAATTACGATCTCCGGGATTGGAAACCACAAACGAAAACGCAAAAGATTTGCCTCGTAACACGTGAAGTAACCACGAGGAGGAGCATTTGCGCTCCTACCATGCCTCGGTAACCAAAACTCCACTTCCTCCGGGACCTGGCAGAAACTGCGAATGATGTAGAGAAAAGGATAAGTACTCCTACTCGGCCCATCGACGGGTCCTATGGCACGAGACCTCACCGGGCTCCACGATTCAGCTGAGGTTCCTCCAAACCGCATGTGGCAAACCAAAAAGCCTCGGCTTCCTTAGGATCGACGGAGTGCGGTGTAAATTTGATCTTTAGAACCACCTTGCAATCTCCATCTGCTAAACTCTTGGGGTCGAAAGAAGAGCGCAAGGAACTCTCAGCCACTTTCTTGTTAGAAGACATAACTAAAATAACAAAGGGAGAAAGGGGAGAGAGAGAGAGCATTTCTACCTAAATGAAAGATCTTTGAATAAATGAGTATGAGCAAGTAAGAATAAAAAAAACTCACTCCATAATTATAGAAGAGAGAAAGAAGGGGAATCCATCATTCCTTTCAGTGAAAATCGTTTTACCCTCGGATTTTCGGCCATTAATTCTGCCTAACATGCCTAACACCTCGCAAGAACTTCTCAAAAATTCTAGCGAGTTGGGGGGCTAATTGTTGGGGTTAAAATCGGTCACGACGAAATCCGTGTCTAGAAACTCCCAAGGAAGTATTCTCCTTTGAAAGAAAAAAATGTGAGAATTAAAAACTCGTATGATTCAAAAAGAATTATAAAATAAATCAAAGCAACAAGTTGTCACCAAAGGATCTCACAATCCTCTAACAAACAACCTTCAAACGTACGACAAAATGAGACGATGTCCCGCCGACCCATCTCGCCGTGAGGGCGAGACCACATCCTGTCATCTGCCTCGCCATGAGGGTGAGACCACTCCAACCGATCCGTCTTGCCGTGAAGGTGAGACACACATCCCGTCTTTTTCCGTCTCGCCATGAGAGCAAGACCACTCCGACATATTCTTCTTGCCGTGGAGGGAAGACAACGCATCTCTTCTCGTCATGTCTCCCCGTGAGAGCAAGATAAAACTCCGACCAATCCATCTCGCCGCAAGGGCGAGACCGCTTGCATGGCCGTTCGTTTCGCCATGACCGGGAGACCAATTCACCTTCACCGTCCATCTCATCATCATGGCGAGACCAAAGCATCTTTGTCGTCTGTCTCGCCATGAGAGCGAAAACAGGCCCTCCCTTCCATCTCTCCATGAGGATGAGACCAAGCCTTCCCATCCGTCTCGCCATGAGGGCGAGACAACCGCGTCTTCTGTCCATTTTCCATCAGGGCGATACGACCTCGCCCCACTCTGTTTTGCCGTCATTGCGAGATGACCCCGTCTTTGGTTTGTCTCGACTTCAAGGCAGCTCCGATCATCCCGTCCTCTCGGTTTGTTTGTAGTTCATATCTTCGAGTTTTTATCGAGAAACACCTTTTGCTTCATCACGATTAAAATCTCCATCAAAATTCTACGATGGAAACTAGCACAATATGTTTTTCGTAAACTTTCAAATGACAAAACAAGGCCCTAAAGCTTGCATAACGTCCAATGTTCAAGAAATCGCTAGGCGGTTTCTAGGCGCTTTATAGGCGACTAGCGACTAGGCGAGGCTTAGACGTCAACGAATTATTGATTTATTTTGTATATATATGAAATTTATATAAAATATTTTAGTTTTTAAATAGAAATATAAGTTTATTGTGATAAATTATTAAAGTTACATATGCAAAACAAAAGAAATGGAAAAATTTGTGAATCTATACTAACATTATTGTTTAAATTAATATATTTAGATTAGTTTATATTGATTTTAACTGATTTTGAATAGTTTAAATCGATTTGAATCGTATAAATTGGTATAAATCGAATTTTAAGAAAATCGTTTCGGATAAGACCGATTTACCGCCTAGGCGGGGGCCTAGGCGCCGCCTAGACCGATTTTTAGAACCCTTGATAACGTCATTTTCACAATATCATTCAGCTCGATAACTTATGGACCTATAAACCTAATAATACAGAAACAGGTTTTGAAAAAACTGATGATTTCTGCGAGAAATAATCATAAAAACGCGCGAAGGTGTAAAACGGCCCAAGCTGCCTGAAAACGATAGGACCCATATAAGATTTAAAACTCGAGTATAGGCCCTAAAACAATGACTGTTTATTCGAGTTTCGACAGAAAAAGGAAAAAAATGTTAAGTTTACAAGATAAAGTTATGAGAGTAACAAAGATCACCAATAATGTTAGATAGAGAGACATATAGGTCTGCTGAGATTCTTGTATGCTGATTAAGTTCTCTAAATTTTCTCATATCGACAAATAAATACCCTTTTCTTACTTGGTGTTGTACTAGTACAGCTAGATATGCCACAGAACACTCATTCAATCAAAGATGTTGCTTAGTTATTCAGCTTGTTGCTGGTGAAACTTATGATACAGTTCTTCTATTGCAATGTCTTTGTGATCAGATGAAACTCTTTCAAAACTAGGGTGATAGTTAGATACCCCCCCCCCAACCTCCTTAAATGGGCCTGTGGCTGTGAATGCAGAGATTTGTTTTTATTTTAATTGATTTAGCCAATAGTAAAGAAAGCTACGTAGCTTTAACTTTTCTTGACTTTAGAGTTTTTACGACTTGTTATTATCTCATATTCGGATCCGATCTGAAATTCGCTCTAGATCCGCTTCTATAATAGGATATCAGGATGTCCGAATATGGATGGTAAAATTTTCTATTCGACAAAACCGAATCAGGATCCGGATGTCTTGACTTTAAGTCCGGATATTCGGATCAATATTTTTAAAAGTTATTAAATTTAAAATTTATTAATAATTATATTTGATATATTGATATTTGTATTGAAATTAGTCTTATAATATAATAGTAATTTTTATAATATTATATAAATATATGTATTTATAAATCTTGCATAAATACTATATTTTATGTATTGTTTTAGAATATTACTAATTTTTAATATATATTTTTATTTTTACAGATCATACTAGCGGGTAATATATCCAAATTCCAGGAGTGCTCGGATCCGAATTCGGATACTAAATCCACAGATCCGAAGACTCTAGAATCGGATACCTTAAATTTTCCAGATATCTGGATCCGTCTCACCCCTATGGTCCATGGACGACAAGACAGTGAAGGCATAATTAAGTTTTTAGTGGGGGCTAGAGAAAAAATCAATAATAATTACATTAAATTCAAATATTCAGTGGGCACTTGCACCCTCCTTCTGAACAATAGATCCACCCATGCCCCCTTAGATCATGATTAACAATAAGAACCCCATTAGGAATTCTTATTTTATTTTTATTTTTTTGTCTGATTTTTATAAAAAAAATGAACCAACCGCGGGACGTCACGTATCAATGGAGCCCGTGAACACTATAAGAACCCAAGCAAAATGGGATATTAATTAAGGGTTTTAAGAACTGGTTCTTAAGGTTTTGGTGCCCCCCCCCCCACCTTAAGAACTCCATTTAATCATGCCCTTATCAAGCTCACAACTTCTTAGCATTTGTGACAATGGTCTGTGGAAATATTTACCATAAATGATGTATGGTTTTCTTATTTACCAGGTACTTGTCAAAGCACGCATTCTCGAAGCATTTGGTGGAGCCCTACGTAATCAACTTGGATATTGAGAATCTATCTACAGAAGCAACATCCTTTTTATCGATCTCTTTCGCATATGTCTGTAGGAATTTAAACTCAGATGCAGATGCCTTGGCTAAATCTGCTTTGTATCATGCAAACTCTTCTCAGCTTTGCTACTTTTTTTATAAAAAGTTTGGTTGTTCAAAAACAAAAAGCCTATTATCATATATCCAAAGACAACTAATATATCCATAAGTTCCTTTGTAATCTTGTTTCTTGTCCATTATTGTAATTAACTATAGTAAGTAGTGTTGCCGGTTCAGAGTGCTTCTGAAGAATTCCCCCTGGGTGAACTCAAGGCATTGTCTAGTGCCGTCACAGTAACGTGCTTTTGGTAAATATAGCCTTCGCTGAATATTCTTAGCTAGGATATTATTTGGTATCTTCATCCAAATTAGACTGAATTTCTCAATTGCAGATAGGAAATCTTGGTGGCTGTCATTGTGACATTGGACCATCAGGTCTACACTTGGTGATCTCAAGCTTTCTTACGAGAGGTCTTAAACCTTCAATCCTTGTGTTTATGTTGTTTGTTTTATGATCCGATTCAATATAATATGTTTCGTTCGTTGGTGTTGAGAAGTTGGTAACGCAAAATAGTTCTTTTTGTTTCAGGATGATGAAACATTTTTCTAATTTATTATCTCAAAACTGTTATGAACCAAGTGGATTGTCATAACCTCTATCATGGTCGATGGGCTTGTGGTCGGCCCATCCATTGTCGGCCCAAGTATAAACCTAGTTCATATAGGTTTACTAATCCTAACCCAAATAGGATTAGAGTTAGAGAAATGGAAAACCTATTCCTTGTTGGTTTTGGAGATTATTTTTTTTCTAGATAAACTAAGAATTGTACTCTTTCATTTTCTTTATGTATTTTGGGTTTTTGTAATGTTTCCATTTATCTATCTTGTAATCCATATATATATGGAACCTCTTATGCTAATAAAGACACACGAAAATTCACCTCTCTTTCTCTCTAGTTTACAACATGTTATCAGCATGATTGTTCTCTAAACCCTAAGCTAAAGAACTGACACATAAACCCTACGATCTCTCTCTCTAAAACCCTAGACAATAAGAACCCTAAATCATGAGAACCTTCATCCTTGATTGTGTACCATCAAACTTCAACGATCAATGCTTGCTTTACGGATGATCCCGAGTCTTGTTCAAATCGATCCAGCAAGCTCCAAACCGTGAGGACACACGAAGCTTGCAAGGAAGTCGTTCGTGATCCAAGTCTATACATATCAGCTCGCGAAGATCAGCATGTTCCAACTCAATGTCCGATCTCCTGTTGTTCGTGTAGTCGATCTCTTGGTGGTCCATTCAAGACCGGTGGTTTAAGGTAAATCGATAAAAACCCCTAATACTCAAAACCCCAAAAATCGAATGAACTAATGATCAAACTAAAACCTAAAACTGATTAAGGAACTTAGAAATATTGCTAAGTTGCTGGATAGATTTTTGCTAAAACATGGATTGGTTGCTTGTTCAAAACCTCAAATCGAAAACACTAATGTGCAAATCAAAACCCTAAAAGACTTTGCTTGTTTAAATTGATTGTTTTGAAAATAGAAGTTGTTTGATTATGTTTTGGCTGATTTAGGATTGTTTCTAGAAAGATCTAGACCTAAACCTAAATCGATTGCATAAACCCTAAAACCCTAAATCGATTGAAACCCTAATCCTAAAATCCGATTTGCATGATTCGTTGAATACAATTGTTAAATTTGTTTTAGCAAACCCTAAATTGATTGATTGATAAATTAAATTAAGTTTCTGATATATTTTATCCCTGAAACCCCTAATTTTGAATTTAACTCATTATGGGCCTTGAAACCCTAAAGAGGCCTTGAAACCCTCATAACATATTGCCTTCAATCCGATTTTGATATTGGTAATCTCTAAATTGGTTAATCCTATTAATTGAAAGTTAGGATTGTTTAGATTCATTGCATATTGATTCCTAAAACCCTAATTCGAATTTGAATCCCTAAAGGGCCTTGAAACCCTAAATTGATCAAACCTAGGTCGTATGATCTTAAGAATAAATCTGACCACATCTTATTTTAGGATATGACCATCTAGACTAAATTGTGATCATTGCATAATTTGATTGATTGTCTTGATTAAGAATACTTGAACATATAGATCACAACCCTTAGGATTGTTGCATCATTCAACATAGTCGTGTGGCTTGATTATTTCTAGATTAACTTAGCCACATACATTGCTTGATCTATATGCTTTGAATCATCTTGATTAATCACCAAACTTGCTTGATATGCATTCATTGAACATATAGACATTGATCCTTAGGATTGTCTTGCATATCCGTATCACTTTGACCGCATATAGAAACACATGGTCAATTGTTAGATTGCTTGGTCGAGAATCTTGATTGCCTTATCATTGATTGATCCGATTGTTTTAATTCCTTATCAACCTTGAAATCGATCTTTGAATATATCCGACCAAGATCAATGACTAAAACTCGAACTAGGACATATTAGATCCCGACCTTGAAGCTCGGTTTAGATCATCTCGCCCTAGGCCCAATTAGTCTACAATCCGACCTTGAAACCGGATAAGTTTAAGCCATTCTTGATGGGTTAAAACTTGAATCAAACCTAGGTTTAACTTGGTTTATTGTCGACCTTGAAGCTCGACTCGAACTAGACCATAACCCAAACTAAATCTATTCTAGGCCTAAGGTCGAACATGATCTACCTTAATAAAACCCGTCTAGGATCTAACCACGTCCATAACAATAAACCACACGACCATAAGAACCATTATGGTCGCAGCTGTGGTTAGTGACAAAGACGTGGTCGAGGCCACTATAATGTGAGCCGTGGTCGACTGAACCACTATAGCAAAGGCCGGGGATATCAATTCCATTCAGGCACGTGGTCGAGGTAGAACCAATGGTATTTCCATCACAACTTTCTCTTTTCCAATGCATATGATCGTGGCCATTAACAAACTCATATGGTCGAGGTAAATAAACTCGGGCTGTGGCCGTGGGAACCACTATAACCGTAGTTGTGGACCCAAATTTATGGCCATGGTCAAGGGCGAGGAAGCCGTGGTATTTCTAAACCACAACACTCGACCAACAAATCAGTGAGCCATAAGTATGGACTGGAAAACCATTGGGCTAAAACATATAGGATTCCCAGACATTTTTGTGACCTCTATCAAAAGAATCCAGAAGTCCATTTGGTCCGTCAAAATGGGGAAGATGATTTTGATCATGAACAAGATGACCTTATGGAATATGAAACCTCATATTGCCTAAAAGAATAAGGCTGAATTCGACATCAAAATTTATGTTTACTTTATTCCCTTGTTTGAGTTTGCTTGATAATGTGAATGATTTTGATTTTAAGAATGCCAATATAAGAGAGTATAGTCAGCCCATAATGGACCACGGCCAAGGCATCATTGCCTAAATGCATGAATTTTATTCACCCATATAAGTCCACTGAGATATGAGAATGGTTTCCAAAGAGAAACAATGGCAAAGGAAACAAAGTTCTTTCAGATTAAAGAAAAATAGTCTAAGGCCTTATAAGACTATACATGCATTATCTACTGATTCAGACTATGCTAAAGATCAGTATGATAGAGGCAAATTCCATGGTCAAGACCAGATTAGTTGACCCATAAAATTTATACACTTTATGGCATGACTAGATTAGCCACCCTAGTCTAAATTTGATGCTTAAAGATTGATATTGAAAAAGGCACACAGAGTTATCCCAAAGAATCTCACGTTGTGTAACATGTACACAAGGGAAACTCATTAGGCTTTATTGTCCCAAGCATCACAAATTATAGTATGTTCATGAGGAGGAGTGAGGACAAACCCGTGGTCCATGACCATACTACAAATTCGTGTACCATGGTCTATGACAATACTATAATCGGCTTGGCTGAACTCTTTTATAAAATACATAAGCCATGTCCAGCCTAAAGCTTAAGGACATAACGAATTTATATGTATATAGAGTTGACATGCATCAGGCCATATAAGTGAGCATAACTATTCCCATCTAAGATTGAATACGGGTCATGAACCATACATATACCATCTTAAGAGATTTTGAATAAAACCACCACAGACATATGTGTCTCTAAGATGGAACCTCAGAGAGGATTGGGAATATATGTTGGATATGAATATATCTTTCTCCCACAAGTTTAATGTATCTTGAGCTAAACATGGGTGATATATTCAGTGGCCAGGAACACGGATTGCATGAGCAAATGAATTCTACTATCCGACATTAAAAGGAGAAAGCTATAAGCTGGTAAATAGTAAAAGACTGATAAAGAAAAAATGGAATGGTATTAACCATCATTGTCTTGGCAAGATCCTCAGACTAAAGAATATGATTTAAGACGTCTGTATGATATTAGATGAGATAATACAAAGCTAGCAGAACTAGATGCCAGATACATTGACCCGAAAAGAAAGGAAAAGAATGAGTATATCATACCAGCTTAGCACCACGAATTTGATGTCCTAAAGAGGCACAATCAAGTTGCTATAGAGTCTATACAAGATAGACCAATGAGTTCCATTAGATAAGAATCCCCAGAAAGAAAAGAGAAAGGTACATAGAAAGATAAGACAAATCTGAGGTCATTAGGGAAACCAGATCAGACATAGAGATAAGGGTGGCCAGCTGAACATCTAAGGTATCAAAACATATAGCTTGGGACGCCAAGCTGCTAGGTAATAAATGTCATGGATATTGAGATTTCAAATCGATTAGATCATGTCTGGAACATAATGGAACCAAATAAGAGTGTCGACACACAGATTTGTATAAGAATGTGAAAGAAAAGTAGCACTTGAACATAAAGATATAAGCGAGGATCAGAACCGACGTGTATATAAGAATGCATTCATAAGATCAAATTGGGTTAGATGGAAACATGGGATCATACACTGTATAGACAGATATGCGTATTGGCCAATTATACTGACGCCATCAGATGATATAAACCAGTGGACAAATAAGTCTTGTGAGGGAAAGAAAATCCTGAGATATAGGACATGACCATGTGATCTAAGCTGTTCATGTTCCTACTTATAGCATTCAAGCATAGCTTGATTACACAAGGATCCTCACAGAGACCATGGAACAGATTATAAGGAGATAAACTCCTACGTGGTGGATGCTACTACATATTTCGAATTGATAAAGGTCTAGTTATGATATCCAAAGGGGAGTGTTATGAACCAAGTGGATTGTCATAACCTCTATCATGGTCGATGGGCTTGTGGTCGGCCCATCCATTGTCGGCCCAAGTATAAACCTAGTCCATAGAGGTTTACTAATCCTAGCCCAAATAGGATTAGTTAGAAAAATAGAAAACCTATTACTTGTTGATTTTGGAGATTATCCTTTTCCTAGATAAACTAAGAATTGTATTCTTTCCTTTTCTTTATTTATTTTGGGTTTGTGTAATGTTTCTATTTATCTATCTTGTAATATATATATATAGAACCCCTTATGCTAATAAAGACATACTAAAATTCACCTCTCTTTCTCTGTAGTTTACAATAAAAGCTTAATTTGTTCTTGTTAGATAATTTTTAGATTTGAAAAAGATTACACTAATGTTAAAAAAAAGATTACACTCAAGTGAAAACAAGAGTAATCCAAAATAGATTTATAATTGTTAGAAAAGATGATTATTCATCTTGGACACTTGTCCTTTCTATGATAATGTTTATCCATCATGGTGATGTTTATCTAATTATTAAAGTAAAGTTTATTTCATGGAAGGGAAAAAGTTACCGACTTTTCTTTCCTATATATATGTGATGTTTCTTCAGCAAAGTGAATAATAAGAAAAGAAGTTCCATAGTTTACTCTCTTACAACCCTCTCTCTCGTCTTCTTCACATCACCAAAAGACAATATATATATTTATTTATAAAAATTATTGTTTAAATTTATAACAATAATTAATTTAACAAAGTGATAATTGAAAAGACAGATTGATAAAGTCAAAACTAAAAACTGTTATCAATTAAATATTCTTTTTTCCCAAATCAATTGAGTTTATATATACGTCTCTCACAACCTAAAACAAGATTCTTCAAAAGATTACAAACAATTTTTACGCATATCAAAGAAAGTAAGAAGAAGGAAATAACGATGGCTCTCTCTGGTTCACAAAAGCTGCTCCTAGTTGTCTTGGCGTTTGCATGTCTCTCTTCATCAGGTGCAGAAGCGTGGAGCTGGAGTTGGAGCAACGGGTCGGGTTGGGGCTGGGGATCCGATGGCTCAAGCAGCTCTAGCTCAGGTCCTGGTTTAAACTCTGATGGCTCAAGTCAGAGTTGGGGCTCGAGTCCTAGCTGGAGCTGGAGCTGGGGATCCGACAGCTCAGACAACTCGAGCTCAGGTTCTGGTTCAAAATCTGATGGCTCTGGCTGGGGATGGGGCTGGGGATCAGATGGGGCAAGCAGCTCGGGCTCAGGTTCAGGTACCAATCCTGATGGTTCAAGATGGAGCTGGAGCTGGAATCCTAGGTCAGGCTGGAGTTGGAGTTGGGATTCGAACCATAATTCGGACAGTGAAGCGCCAAATAGTTCAGGAACCGAGATTGAAGCACCCAGCAGCTCGAGTTCCGATTTGAACAGTGAAGCGCCAAGAAACATCGTAGTTGGAGGATCTGATGGATGGAAAAAAGGTTTGGATTACAAAGCATGGGCGTCCAAAAATGCTCCTTTCTACGTCAACGATGTTCTTGGTAAGTAACTTATATACTATATATATCTTATTTTCTATGGTAAATCATTGAGTTGGTGTTAATGAACATGGTGCAGTTTTCAAGTACGATAAATCTATCAAGCGAAGGAACAATGTGTATTTGTTCCAAGATCCATGGAGTTATATGAACTGCGACCTCAAGAATGCAAAGAAGATTGCTTTGACTCATAAAAAATCAGAAAAGAGCTTCAAATTTACACTTAGACAAAATAAGCCTTACTTCTTTGCTTCGGGCGAGCATGATGGTGATTATTGCACCAACCACAACATGAAGTTCACCCTTTTCCCTGTTCCGCATCATTCGGACTAAAGATCTTTTAGCATCTTTACATATGAGTTAGGTTTGGTTTTTCTATGTTAGAATCTTTGTCTTGGTTTTGGAATTTTTTAATATGCTTTGTTTTGGATATGAGATTGATGGAGACTCGTTTCTTAATTTCATTCACTTGAGAGACATCATCATATATATAATTGACACACTTTCCTCTCTCTGATACACCTCAGCATTACATGGGTTCCACATAAAAAATAATTTTTTCAATAATTTTAACAATTTTATCTTCTAATTTGTAATAAAGAGTTTTGTGATATATCAATGACTTTCGTAAAAAATTAAAAAGGCTAACTTGACTCTTTCTGGCCCATAAGCTTTCTCTACTATGGAAATCTGGGGTTTTCATCACTGGTTTAAACTCATCTGACAAACACAAAGTGACCCTTTGGATTTTGTAAACAATTTCTCTTCTTCAATCTCTACATCTCCCCGTCTTAATAAATTCATCCTTAATGGTCCAGATTCGTAAAACCTTCACATATCCTCCTTATATATACTTCAACTTACACGGAGAACCCCTTCATCTCAAAATATTGATACGGTTCATGGGCAGGGAGATGGTGATAACACTGGGGATGATATGCCTCGAGTTGGAGAAGTTGGAGAAGTTACCTTTCTGAACTTGATAATGTTGAAGTCCAAGCTTACAGTGCAGACCTTCACGAAGATGTACACACCATCAAGAAGCCCCGCAGTGGTTAGCTTCGCATATAGGGAGTGTCCAAGCTCAATGCCAATTACTGCTTTTCCTTTTGTTTTGAATTCATTTCTTAGCTTCATTGAACTGCTTAGGAACTCCGTCCCTCTAGGAATCCTATTCTATGTTTTTAGAAATTTTTTATTTTGCTTTTCTTGGTCACTAAGAGCCCTATTGAGCCTTATCTAAATTTATAAAACCCCACTTGTGGAAGATAATTATCTATTTTCGTTAACCCAACAACTCAATCTGCACTGTTATTTTCGCATTGACATACTTCTTATGACTTTGACAAACGAACTTGAGAACACACTGGTACCCAGTAATAATATTAGAAGGACAACCTGACTTATGCTTCCTTGATGATCAATCCAATGTCATTCTCTTCTACGGTTAAACTCAGTAGTTTCATAGACATTAAAACATTAAAACATTAACAAAATGCATTTTTTACGGGAGTATTGATGTATGCAGACATAACATTCAAATACATATGTCATGTGATTCTTTATTTCTGTCAAAATTCGAAGCGCGGGGTTGGGTTCCGGTAATGTCATGAACCTGGTTGTTGAGTAATAAATTCAGAAAGATTCACTTTAAAAAGGAGCGTCTGCAAACGGAGAAAACAAATAATCATAGAAAACAAGTCTTCTACATTCACACAAAACACAGCATCCATCGTTAATGGCCAAAATTCCAAAATTGAGCCAAATAACAAAATCAAAATTAAGACCCTATCACTCACGTATCACTCCCCATAAATCACCACAAACATAAACTCCAGATCCACCATTACAACCGCACCAACGTGTAGGAAAGCTTAAACAGTAACAAAGTAAAAGCGACCACTGGATTACACCACTTCAACACATACTATTCTTCTATTTTATTACACACTATAACAGAACGCCAATCTAAGAATAACTAATTCACATATCCAGCTATACTATATAATATTTAAGTGTATCTTGTGAACCATTGCAATTGTTTGTATGAACAATTGCAACCATATATAAACCATTGCAACTTTTGGTGATTAACCATTGTAACTCTTTACTAACCATTGCATCTGTTGATGAACCGTTGCAACCTTTGGTGATAAACCATTGCAACCTTTGATGATCAAAACCGTTGGTAAAGAATCATTGTAACTTTTGGCCAACAATTGCAATTGTTAGTGTTAATAGTTGCAAATATTGATGCTAACCATTGCAACCCTTCATACTCTATATAAAAGAGTTGCTGACATTGTGAAAAAGGAGATCAAATCACAACTTGAACAAGATAGAGAAGAGTAGGAACTAATAGTTAGTTAGATAGAGAGAGATTCTTGTTCGAAGATCATCAAAGATCTTTGAAGAAATACATATAAGCATTAAAGCTCTATTTATTTGTAACATCCCGAGTTGTGATATGTAGAAAGGCTTAAGAGAATTGATTTGGCTACTTATGTCATCAAAGTTGACTTAACTTTTCCGTCACACATCCGTTTAGAACTCCAGGGTTAAGCGTGTTTATGCTAGAGTAGTGAAAGGATGAGTGACCTATCGGGAAGTGATTCGCGATACCGTGTGAGTGAGGCCAAAACACGGGGAAAGGTCTGGTGGTGATTGCAGGGTCAGTAAAAAATGATTTCGAGCCTTGGAAAACTTAACGCATGGCCGTCGGACCGGATGGGGCCCACGGGCCGAGTGAGCGGGCGTGGGTGGCCCATTAGCTGTGGGTGGTCGGGGCGTCACAAGTGGTACCAGAGCTGGTTAGCCATCTCGTTTCTGACCCGAGAGACGTCTTGAGACCTGTCGTGGGGCGCAACGAGGGTGTTACGTTCTTTGAGAGGGGGTGAATTATAACATCCTGAGTTGTGATATGTAGAAAGGCTTAAGAGAATTGATTTGGTTACCTATGTCACCAAAGTTGACTTACCTTTTCCGTCACACATCTGTTTAGAACTCCTGGGTTAAGCGTGCTTATGCTGGAGTAGTGAAAGGATGGGTGAACTATCGGGAAGTGATTCGCGATACACTGTGAGTGAGGCCAAAACACAGGAAAGGTCGGGTGGTGATTGCAGGGTCAGTAAACAATGATTTCGAGCCTTGGAAACATTAACGCACGGCCGTCGGACAGGATGGGGCCCACAGGCCGAGTGAGTGGGCGTGGGTGGCCCATTAGCTGTGGGCGGTCGGGGCGTCACATTATTGTTCTTGTATCTTAGCATAGAACAAGAATGTGACTTTGATTGTCTTATCCTACAAAGGGATTTCGTGTAACCCAAAGGCTTGGAATATGGTCGAAATACTCTTTAAGGAATGTGACCTCGTGTGCGATTCAATCACTATCCAAGTATATAATTCACAACTTTCGGGTACCAACTCAATATTTAACCAACAATCTTAAAGATTATTTTCTTGTGAATTATAGTTGTGGTATATTTTCGAGAGATGACATCGAAGTTTGGAAAGTTGTAAATGCTTGAGAGAATATACTTTCGAAGCTGAAGCAAGAAGATGAAACAATGGAGAACGTTGCTATATTCTCAAAGGTATGTTAGTTTCCTTTTAAATAATATTGCTAATGATGATCGAAGATGGCATCATCCAAGGGATGGAAATGGTTCGTCACCCTAGGGGTGCGAACGGTTTGTCACCAAAGAGATACAAACATGTTGTGTCTGAAGGGATGCGAGCATGCCATGTCCGAAGGGATGCGAAACACACTGTGATCCAAGAGGTACGAACGTGTCGTGATCCAAGAGGTACGAGCGTGTCGTAATCCAAGAGGTACGAACGTGTCGTGATCCAAGAGGTACGAGCGTGTCACGATCCAAGAGGTACGAACATGTCTTGATCCAAGAGGTACAAATGTGTTGTGATCCAAGGGGTGCAAACGTATCATGATCCAAGGGGTGTGAACGGGTCGTGATCCAAGGGGTGCGAAATTGACATGATCCAAGGGTTACGAACGGTTCGTGACCGAAAGAGTGCGAACATTTTGGGACCGAAAGAGTGCGAATGTTTCGGGACCGAAAGGGTGCGAACGTGTCAGGACTGAAAGGGTGCAAACATTTTAGGACCGAAAGGGTGCGAACATTTGGGATCGAAAGGGTGCGAAAGTGTCGAGACCAAAAGGTTGTGAATATTTTGGGACCGGAGAGGTGTGAATGGTTCGGGACCAAAGAGGTGTGAATGGTTCGGGACCGAAATGGTGCGAACGTGTCTAGACCTAAAGAGCGAACGTGTCGAAACCGAAAGGGTGCGAACGATTCGAGACCAAAAAGGTGTAAATTGGTCGGGACTGAAAGAGTGCAACAGTTCGGGACCGAAAAGGTGCGAATGTACCATCACCAAAAAGGTGAGAATGTAACGTCACCAAAAGGGTGCAAATGTAACGTCACCGAAATGGTGTAAAAATATGTCACCGAAAGGGTGCAAACATAATGTTACTGAGAGAGTTCAACATAATATTACTGAGAAGGTGCGAATGTAATTTCACCGAAATAATATGACTTGCATCATGCAAGTTATTAATCCTTATGGATGCAAGTTCCTTAGGGTTAAGGTTGAGCCGTCATGAGTAGTAAGCATATTGTTCATGGTTGGTGCTATGGACTATGATCCATAAGTATAGATCGATGGCTTAGATAGAAATGTATATAAAGCAGCCTTAAATTTTAATTGTACTTTCTAGTAAGTATAAAGTGTATACATTTATTTGTATGGGTAAAGAAAACATCTTGACAGTAACATCAAATGTTTAATGAGAATATCTTATCAAGTAGTTTGATTTAAACTATTAGGATAAGTATTTATATAACAAATTGATGAGTCCAGTAATGGTAGTCATTTGCTTATATGTTGATGACATATTGATATTTGGCACTGGCCAAAGACAAGTACAGCTTACAACATCATTAGTGTCATCAAGTTTTGCAATGAAAGACATGGGGGAGGATGATGCGATTTGAAATTCGAATCACACATGCAAGTAAAGCAATATATTATACATATTCTCTTTATGTTGATAAATTTATTAATGGGTTCAATTGTGATATTTTTTCCAAATGAGAACTCCCATGGAATGAGAGTGTGAAGTGTGTGCCTTATACAAGACAAGATATCACAACTTGAGTACTTGAATGAAACCATAGATTATGGTTTGTTATATGTCAGATTTCCTTCGATGGTAAAAGGGTACTTAGATGCAAGTTTCATTATCAATATAGAAGATCAATATTTTATAAGTGGTTGAGTGTTTTGCTTGGGGAGATGCCATTTCATGGGCTTCTAAGGAGCAAACTTGCATGAAAATTTGACTATAGAATAGGAATTCATAGCATTAACATATGTTGGTAAATAAGCATACTGGCTAGAGAATTTAATTTACGAGATTCCGTTGTGACCGAAATAGTATCACCAGTTTCTATCTATGATAGTGAAGAAGTCTTAGTTAAGATTTATAACTAAGTGTATAATGGTAAGTCGCGACACCTGGCGTTAGATATAGCGTAGTATGTGAGCTGATCACTCACGGGGTGATTACCAAATAATTTGTTCGGTTTGAAAGAAAAGTAGCATATCATTTGACGAAATGATTAGCTAGAGACTTGATAAATGAGCCGGTTAAGGGATGAGTTTAAAGTCCATTTGAAATCTTTAATGGTGGGATACCCAATTCCCCTCTAATACGACGTTAGAGGCTGAATTCAATGTGGAAAGCCTACACTTAAAGATTGAAGCACATTTTTTTATATCATCCCAAGGTATGTGCTTGGACCTGCAAGAAGGGATAGGTTGAAATATTATTCTTAATAAATACTTTGAAAAAGTGCATTTGTAGGTGCATGACTGAAAGTATTTACCTATATGAGTGTGAAATGAAACCGCTTCAATAAGCTGGGATTTGGCTTTGTATGCATTCATTAATGGATTAGGACACACGGCTTATAATAGTGTCGGGTAAATACTTAGAATAGTGTGGAAACACGTGTGTGTATTATCTTCATATGCTCAAAATGGGTTGAGGGATTTAATCCGTAGGACATCCTGATTCTCGGGCATTTGAAATGTGTAATACACTAAGATGAAAATTTAATTCTTCGAACATTTTCATTTATGCATGAGTTTGATATATGTATTATTTATTTAATGAATCTATGGTTACACTTAAATGTGAAGATGCATGCTGCAGACAAAGCTAAAGTAGTTCAAAGGCGGAGCTGAAGTAGTTCATGGAGTACGACATGAACTACTAGGTGAAACGCGGGGTCAAGAGCTGAGCAAAAAAAGGAAGGAGCCTTTAATGAAGATGTGAAGATATTCATCAAGGCGTGGGCTTTAAGGAAAAGAAGTGGAGAATAAGCAACCGATGAAGAAAAGAAGAAGGTTGTCTTATTCGCTGAAACAGAAAATGGAAAGTTTCCATTGAGTAGTTTTTAGGGTTTTCTCTCTAGGTATAAAGAGAGAGTCGACTGGGTTGTAGTTGGCCAACTTAGTGGGTGAGCTTTTAGCTAGATAGAGTTTTGTGAGGCCGAGTAAGGTAAGACAAAACGTTCTAAGGGTTAGAAGCAATTCAACGACTGTGGTAAGTCTTGAATTGATTAGGCTAGTTAACGAGTCAAGTTGTTCTTGAGCTTGGTTGAGAATTTCTTTTCAAAAGAACGTGTATGTACTTTTAAAAGGATTTATCTAGTCGTATTTTCTTGAAAAGATAACTTGTGCATTACTGTGTGTTCTAGTTTCTGCATTGCACTACTCTTGCGCTTACAATTGGTATCAGAGCAGGTACTTGTGTTTTTTTTAAATAGGTAAGGATCCTGCGGAATGGACAACTTCAAAGAGTTAGTGGCGCACTCCAAGGTTATCTTGGAAGTAGGAAACTATGGGTTCTGGAAAGCCAGAATGAAGGCGACGATCAAAGGTATTAATCCACTTGCGTGGAAGGTAGTCGAGTCTGGTTGGAAACATCCTGTTGCAAGAGGTGAAGATGGTACAGATGTACAAAAATCAGAAGAACTGAGGACGGAATATGAGAATAAGTTCGCCAAGTTCAATGCAAGAGCACCCACGGTCATTCACTGCAGTGTAGCAAGGAAACAATTCGAACTGATTCAAGGATGTGAGTCAGCAAAAGAAGCATGTGACATTCTTCAAAGGCACTTCGAAGGAACTACGAAGGTGTTGAGCTCGAGAAGAGACATGCTGGATACTCGTTTTGAAGATCTGAAGATGGACGAAAATGAATCAATTGCTGACTTAAGTTCCAAGCTAAGCTCATTGTCTCAAGAAGCCCTCACACTAGGGAAGAAGTACAAAGAGAAGAAAATGGTGAAGAAGTTCTTGAGATGCCTTCCTGAAAGATTCAGAGGTCACAAATCAGCTATGGAAGTTGCTCTCAACACTGATGACATAAGCTTCGATGAGGTAGTGGGTATGATGCAAGCTCATGAGATGGAGCTAGATAGTGGAAAGAAAGTAAAGGGGATTGCACTAGCTTCTGTTGAAAAAGATGAAGCAGGTGACGATCCAGTGAGTCTACTTGTACGGCGATTTGATAGAGCACTCAGAAAATTTGAACAAGGACAATCCTACAAGAAGTTCGGTTCAAAAACCAAATCTGCTGAAGTCGAGAAGAGTGCCAAGAAATCGGACGTGAAGTGTTATGAGTGCAAGGGATATGGCCATGTGTGAATTGATTTCCTCATAGTAAAAAGAAGAGAGTTTCAATACTTTGGATGCAAAGGATTTGGTCATACTCAAGCTGAATGCAAAACCGACAACAAGAAGAAGAAGAGAAATCGATGATTGAGATCAACGACAGTGACTCCGACAGCGACAATGAAGAGGAGCTGAACAACTTTGTGGCATTTTTGGGTATCACTGAATTTGAGTCCGACTCAGAAAGTGAGAGTGAATCAGAGAAAGAATTAGCTGAGAGCTACCGAGAGATTCGAGAGAAAGTACTAAGACTTGGAGCTGAGAATATATCACTTGAGAAAGCTAAGGAAGGTCTTGAGGCAGAATTGGAAAAGGTTCGGCTGGAACTTCAGAAGCAGACTGAGATAGCCAAGGAAAGTGTGAATCTGATGAAAGAGAAATTAGTTCTTGCCAAACAAGCTGAAGATCTCAGACAGGAAGTGATGGCTGAGAAGAAAATCACCATGGAACTACAATCGGAGCTAGATCAGCAATACAAGAAGATCAAGATGCTTACAGGCACTAAGCAGCTGGACAAGATTTTGTCTCAAGGCAGAACAGAGAGTTCTCACATGGGGCTGGGGTACACTGGAAGATCAAGCAACGCCACAGGCGTGACCAGTTTTGTATCTGGAGGATTTGTTCATGCTAAGGAAACTGAGACAAGAAGTCCTCCAAGACAAACTAGTGGGTGCTACTTTTGTGGGAAGATTGGTCATTACAAGCGGTTCTGTCAGAAGTATGTAGAGAAGGTCAGATAAGTGTGGAATCAATGGAAGTTCTGGAGAATTGGGAACACAAGTCGAGTATGGATGAAGAAGGCAGACTTGTATTCCTCAACTACTACACGATCTGGCTTACGGTGTAACATGGCTTTGGTTACAGAGGATGATGATACAAAAGAACCATGGTACTTAGATATTGGTTGTTCAAGTCAGATGACAGGGAATGCTGAGTACCTAGATAACTTGAAAAATGTGAAAGGCGGGAAGGTCATTTTTGGAGATGGAGGACAAGGATCTATCAAAGGAAAAGGTGCTACAAACGATAGTGAACTACCTAAGCTGGTAAACGTGTACTTTGTCAAAGGGCTGAAAGCTAATTTGATCAGCGTAAGTCAACTGTGTGATGAGGAACTCTCAGTTCTATTCACAGCGACAGAGTGTCGAGCCACCAACAAGCATGGGGTAACGGTTCTGCAAGGGATAAGAGCTGGCAACAACTGCTACATGTGGGAAAAGAAGACTAAATGCATGAATGCCTTCCCTGCTCAATCCTCATAAGACAGTGTTGAACTTTGGCATCAACGACTAGGACACATGAATCTGCGTAACATGGCAACTCTGGTCAACAAGAACTTGATTCGTGGGGTACCTCAACTTTGAATAGAAGATAAGATCGTGTGTGGAGCTTGCAATCAAGGGAAACAAGTAAAGGTGCAACACAAGAAGGTTCCTGATGTCCAAACCTTGGCACCATTGGATCTAGTTCACATGGAACTAATGGGACCAATGCAAATCGACAATCTTGGAGGGAGAAGTATGTGTTTGTGCTAGTTGATGACTTTACAAGATTCACATGGGTCAGATTCATCAAAGAAAAGTCAGAAACGGTGGAGAGTTTCAAGATATGGGCTCTACAGTTGATCAATGAGAAAGGAGGAATCAGGAGGATATGCAGTAATCATGGAGGTGAGTTTCAGAATGAACTCATGACGCAATTTTGTGAGAAGAAAGGGATTGCTCATCAGTTCTCAGCTCCCAGGACGCCATAACAAAATGATGTAGTAGAGCGAAAGAATAAGACACTGCAAGAGATGGGAAGGGCGATGATACATGGTAACAAGATACCTCAAAGGTGCTATATATTGAATGACAAGGACTACCTAGGGAAGTTTGATTCAAGAAGCGATGAAGGCATCTTTCTGGGTTATTCAGGGACTAGCACAGCGTACCGAGTGTTCAACAAACGATCAGCCACGGTTATGGAGTCAGTGAACGTGGTGTTTGATGACTTGTCGGTGATCAGCTGGGAGGGTCATGAATCTGATGAGGAGACAAAGACACCAGAGATTAGAACAAGAGAAGAAGTAGCCGAGACCACTGAACCAGAAGGTGCTGCATCAACTGAGGCACAATAGCAAGTACATCGTAATCATTCTGTTGACGATGTGATTGGAGGGTTAGATGAGGGACGAAAGACTCGCGGCAAGATGATAAACTTCAGGGAGATGGTCCAGTTCGCCTGCTTTGTATCTGCCGTCGAACCTAAGACACACAATGAAGCACTACGTGATGAATACTGGATTGTGTCAATGGAGGAGGAACTAGAGCAGTTCGCAAGGAACAATGTGTGGGAACTTGTGTCCAGACCAGAGGGAATAAATGTCGTGGGAACTAAATGGATCTTAAAGAACAAGACTGATGAGCATGGAGAAGTGGTTCGTAATAAGGCACGATTGGTGGCACAAGGGTACCCACAAGTTGAAGGGGTAGACTTTGAAGAAAACGTTTGCACCAGTAGCTCGCCTTGAGTCCATCAGGTTATTCTTAGGAATGGCATGCATCCTAAACTTCAAGGTGTATCAGATGGATGTGAAGAGTGCGTTCCTGAATGGAATCCTTCAAGAAGAGGTCTACGTGGAGCAACCGAAGGGGTTCGAAGATCACACTCATCCACGACATGTCTACAAGCTAAAGAAGGCATTGTATGGTCTTAAGCAGGCACCTCGAGCATGGTATGAGCGTCTTACCAGCTTTTTAGAAGGAGGTTACATCAGAGGAAGTATAGACAAGACCATGTTCTTCATGGAGAAATATAAGAACATTATCATTGTCCAGATCTACGTGGATGACATTATCTTCGAAAGTACTTCATAGTCAATGGTGGATGAGTTTGTAAAGAATATGACTGATGAATTCGAGATGAGCATGTGTGGAGAGCTCAAGTACTTCTTGGGGCTTCAAGTAACTCAGTCCAAGAAAGGAGTGTTCATCTCACAGAGTGCTTATGCCAACAATCTTGTTAAGAGGTTTGGACTTGAGAACAACAAAGTCGCACACACTCCAATGAGTACTTCAGTGAAACTTGCAAGAGATGAGGCTGGTGAGGATGTTGATCCAACCTTGTACAGAGTGATGATTGGAAGTCTACTATATCTTACAGCCAGTAGACCAGATCTCTCCTTCAGCGTGGAGTATGTGCGAGATACCAAGCAAAACCCAAGGTGTCTCACTTGAATGCAGTCAAGCGGATCATCAAGTATGTCAAGGGAACTGAAAGTCTTGGAATACAATTCGCCAAGAATTCCAACAAGAATCTGGTAGGATATTGCGATGCTGATTGGGCAGGATGTGCTGATGACAGGAAGAGTACGAGTGGAAGCTGTTTCTTCTTGGGTCACAATCTCATATCATGGATGAGCAAGAAGCAGAATTCTGTGTCACTATCTACTGCAGAGGCCGAGTATATTGCCATGGGAAGTTGTTGCACACAACTGATTTGGATGAAGCAGATGTCAGCTGACTACGAAATGACGTCTGGACCCTTTCTGGTACACTGTGACAACAAAAGTGCAATTAACATCTCAAGGAATCCAGTCCAGCACTCGAGGACAAAGCACATTGACATACGACACCACTTCATCAAAGAATTGGTTGAAGACAACCAGGTAGTAATTGAGCATGTTGTTACTGATTTATAGTTGGCTGATATCTTTACTAAACCCCTTGATCTTAATCGATTTGTCACGCTAAAAAATGTCATTGGGGTATGTGACTTTGATTGTTGAGTCAAGTGATGCAGGGTCTGATACATGTGCTAGTTCAGGGGGTACATATGATTCAGATTATGTTTGGCACTTGAGAACGCTGTAGAAAAGAGCTACCTGTTGTACCGTTGATCCTACTGAGAGGTACAAGTTTTCACGTGTGTGGATGAACAGAATACCCTTAAAAAGGCAACATCATCACCTCACAAGAAGGGTGAAGAAGTTCAAAATATAAAAGGAAACAAAAAAAATTGGAGAGCACTCACACACGTTGAATAAGGAAGTGAAAAACCCACCAGGATTGATGAAGGTACAATGGTGTGAAAGCTAGCCATCAGAGACTATTGAGTCCACAAGATCGTACAATTTAAGAGCCTCATGTGTGCAGTTTGAACTAGGTGCTAAATCAGATCAAGCCCAACATGTTCTAAAAGGTACAAAATCAATCTTGTTTTCAAAAAACTCGTTTAGACTAAGGCCAAGTGTGATCCGTGACATGTGTTTAATTGCTATACTGAGAGTCTAATGATGCATTATGATTCGAGAATGTGGTTGCTTAAGTCTAATGGGTTTGGATGAGAGAAATAAAATGTGCATGTTTAATAAAGAGAAGTATACCAGTACAAGGACCAGATGTGCAATTTCGGATAAGTTGGTTGAGTTTCCCTCTTAGTGGAGATAGTGGGCAAAACCTTAAATGGTTCTTTATATACTTCAAGAGATTCCACCTCTCCACTTCCTAATCGAAAACTGATCTTGTCTCATTCCGAAGATGAAGAACTCTAAGAAGATAGCTGCAGCATCCTCCTCAGCAAATCCACCAGTGCATGTCGCGTCTGAGCCAACTCGGCCGCATCTTGCTGACAGAGAACCTGAACCATCTCCTCCTCTCAACAATCCGCCAACCGCGACAGCTCTTCCTGAGGTTACCGAGGAGCTCGAGTCTTTTAACACCACAAACGAGAAGGCTCAATCGAAGGAGAGCGATGAACATCAGGGCACATCGCACCGAGTGGATGTGAATCTCGAGACATCTACAGTACCTAAGACAACGGCTGATCCAGAAGACGTTGCAGCAATGTCCTCAGCTTTTCCAACTGCATCTGAGCCAGAAGAGAAGCAAACCGCTTCTGGATCTGTGGAGGAAACAGAGGAACAAGAGGAGAAAGAAAAGAAGGACGAAGAATCTCTTGAGGAAGCAGATATAGTCTTGGTAGTTGCCAAGAATGCCAAGAAAGCGGTGGATTTAAGTTCTACATCTGAAGGTACCCCACCGGCTAAGACAAGGCGGAAGAGGATCTTGGAAAGTTTGGGTCTTCCAGCATCCAAGAAGGGTAAGACCGGAGAAGCAAGTGCTCCGTCTCAATCTTAGTTGCTGCAATCAGAGGATGCAGCAAAATCTATTATTCCAAAGAGAGAAACCTCTGTTTCAGAACGAGTGAAGTCACGAAAGAAGGGAGGTCAGAGTCCTTCGCCAACTCCACCAGCTAACAAACAGAGGTATGATCAGTTTGTAGGCCGTAGCTTTCTACCTGAACGTAGTGTAGATGTTGAGGAACCGGATCAGTGGGGCTATGTTGAGATTATCAAGAAAGGGGGTATGGTCTCGACTGTGACAGCTCTTATGAGCTATGTGGAACATGTGGTGACTGAGTTCTATGCGGGTCTGCCTGAGGTGAAGTTGGAAGATGATGGTGGTGAGGTTGAAGTGAAGGTCAGGGGAAAGGTATATCAGTTTTCTTCCTCAGTTATCAATGAGTACTTCGGCCTATCTGAGTTGTCTGAAGAAGAGGCGTTGGAGGAAGAAGATGCGGATGCTGTAACAGTCACTGAACAATCTGAGTTCTTGACCGAGAAGACGAAAAAGACATGGCACAACCTGACCACCACTGATCTCTCTCCACACTATGGTGCTCTCATGATCATTGCTGCTCACAACTGGATTCCCTCCACACACAAGACACATGTCTCAGTTGACAGAGCCAAGCTAATCTACAAGATGGCGCACGGTGTGAAGGTTGACTTGGGGAACCTGATCTTCAAGCAGATCATGAACCTAGGAGTGATTCAGTGCAAGGACTCACGGTGGCTGATTTTTCCTTCACTCATCATGGGGATTCTCCAGAAGCAACACTCTCTTCAGCCAAAGAGTGGTGAGAAGGCAATACGTCCTGTGGCGTATAAGAAGGACAAGAGAGTTGGAGAAAACTATGAGCTACTCAAGGCTAAGACAAAGGGTAAGGGAAAAGCGGCACCATCTCCTGCTCCAACCACGCGCTCAGCACGACCTCCTCCTGCTCCAACACCCCCAGCTTCAAGTGGCAAGACTGGTCCTCGCAGGGTTTCTACAGTTGAGCTGGGCACGATCACTGTTCCTCAAGGGTTGATGACTCAGGCAGAGCTTCAAGAGGCACTTCAGGACACGGCCAAGGCGTTGCAAGCTCTGACCGATATAGTGGTCGACCTCTCTCGTGCTGTGTCTGGTTAGATAACCTCTCTCTTTACCTTCTTTGTTCTTAATTTGTGATTGGTTTTTAACCTGTGTGCTCACAAGCAGGGGGAGAAGATTGAGATGAAGGCAATGATTGTGGGGGAGCAATGTTGTCGCTTCACTTTTGTTTCTGTTTGCATCGTACTTACCAGTTGCACCACTTGCTGCAACTGGATTTGATTTCCGTTTAAGACAATTCGTAGATTATGGGGGAGTACTTATGTGTGTTATTTTCTCTTGGAAATGTATTAAGTATTTGAACCCCCTAATTTACGAAATCTAAGTATGGTTTGCCTTCATGAATTGTTCCTCCAAGTTGTGTTTTTTTGTGTGTGGTTGTTTGACTTCATCTCATGTACTTGTAGGACGCACATATTAAAAAGGGGGAGATTGAAGATGAATGCTGCAGACGAAGCTGAAGTAGTTCAAAGGCGGAGCTGAAGTAGTTCAAAGGCGGAGCTGAAGTACGACATGAACTACTGGGTGAAATGCGGGGTCAAGAGCTGAGCAAGAAAAGGAAGGAGCCTTTAATGAAGATGTGAAGATATTCATCAAGGCGTGGGCTTTAAGGAAAAGAAGTGGAGAATAAGCAACCTATGAAGAAAAGAAGAAAGTTGTCTTATTCGCTGAAACAGAAAATGGAAAGTTTCCATTGGGTAGTTTTTAGGGTTTTCTCTCTAGGTATAAAGAGAGAGTCGACTGGGTTGTAGTCGGCCAACACACTGGGTGAGATTTTAGCTAGATAGAGTTTTGTGAGACCGAGTAGGTGAGACAAAACGTTCTAAGGGTTAGAGCAATTCAACGACTGTGGTAAGTCTTGAATTGATTAGGCTAGTCAACGAGTCAAGTTGTTCTTGAGCTTGGTTGAGAATGTTTTTCAAAAGAACGTGTATGCACTTTTAAAGGATTTATCTAATCGCATTTTCTTGAAAGATAACTCGTACATTACTGTGTGTTCTAGTTTTTGTATTGTACTACTCTTGCGCTTACAAAATGGAGGGATGATTGTTAGATATTTAGAATGATGAAAACGATTATGAAAGTTACAAAATTAAAACCACACAAAGAAGAAATCACAGACTAACGCATGAATTGGTTGTCAAGTAATATCACTGCATATACAGTTGAAAATCTGGTTAAATATACATAGGCGGGTTATAATCATCTTTTATTGTATGTTTTAAATCGAGTAACATGATACATTTTGTTTGTTTGTAGTATTCATGATATAAATATTTTAAATCCATGTATCTGATGACGTATCCAGTTTTTTTTAAGTATAACCGGTTACTAGATTTTGACCCGCGCTTTAAAAGCGCGGGTATATTTTTATTCTAATATATTTATATATATATGAAAGAAAATGAGTTTTATATGTTTGTGTAAATCATTTTTGATATTATTTTATATTTTGTTTTGTTTTTGTTTTTGACAATTTTAATTTTTGTTACCTATACATATTTTTGTTGTTGCATAAAATTTCCACTTGCTCCCATATTTATATATTTTTATTTTATGTTTAATCGTGACCACAATTATTTTATTTTATTTACTAATTATTGCTAATATTATGTTGTTAATTGGGCTTTGTCAATATTGTTTTTAGTTTAAATTGTCAAATTAAATGGGCTTCAGCCCAATGAAAGTGGATAATTTAAGCCCAAAAAAGTTGATTAAGCCCAATGAAAATGGATAATTTAAGCCCAAAAAAATTACCGAATTGCCATTAATGAATCTATAATTGTTAGACAAATAGTAAGGGCATAATTGGAAAAATTTAAAATTTCATTAAGTCTATAATTTAGGAATGATTCTGTTTTAATGGTATTGATTAGCATTATGTTTCATTCTTGTCCTAGTTTCTTATATGATTGTTACAAACCCTTTTTTTCCCAATAGGCCTATTCTAATGAAATCGATTATTTGGCTGGCAAAAGAAACGAAATGAGAAAACTATCCCGACGCGCTGATCTGTTTGTAGCACGTTTCCTCTGATTGCGATTCAAATCCTCAAAACTCCTTCGATTTGTATTTGAATCTCTTAGCTCTTGGGTTGATTTTTGCGATCTGAGAGAGACCAGATCCGAAGGAAGAAGAGGAAGAAGATAACAATGCAAGCAAGGCATGGTCCCTCGTCGTATCGAGATCGGACGGACGAGTTCTTCGGCATCGTCGAAACGCTGAGGAGATCGATTGCTCCGGCGGCGGCGGCGAATATTGTGCCCTATGGTGGTGGTGGAGGGAGAAAAGAGGATCCGAGATCCGCCGCGGTGATGCAATCGGAATTCAACAAGAGAGCTTCTGTGATCGGTATAGCTATCCACCAGACGTCTCAGAAGCTTTCAAAGCTTGCTCAACGTAAGTTTATTAATCACTGAATCTGGATATAACGTCGCTTGCTAGAACGATCTCTTTCGAAACAATAAGCGAACATGTAGTTTACTGGTAAAATTTGCATAGGTTTTGATAGCAAAAGCTAGTTACTGCCATTGCCTGCACAGAAGCAATATTGTTGTGTCCTTCACATTTGTAACTGAACCTGAGATCTGAACCCCAACTGAAAATTTTGATTCTGTACCGGATCCAAGCTGTAAAAATACCTTAGCGGATCTTGTAGAGTGGTCTTTCAGGTTTCGGTGTTATCTGAACCTGACCAGATACTTGAAAACCCGAAAGACCGAATTATTGTCTGAAATAATGTTCAAGAAATCGATAGACTGTGGTTAGGAGCCTCATAGAAGGTTGTTGTTAAGGTAGATGCATAAACTGATTTTCTTTTAAGAAATTGTTTTGGAGAAAATCACTTCGGTGAGATCCGATTTGTTGATTAGGAGGCGTCCTAGACCGATTTTTAGAACATTGATCTGAAATAAGTATTCAAAAGCTACACTGAATTTTGAACGTGATTTACTAAAAAATCGTTTTGGAAAAATTGGTTCGGTTAGATCCTATTTGCCAACTCGAGTTAACCGATTTTTAGAACACTGATCTGAAATAAGTATTCAAAACCTAAATAAATAAATACGGACCATATATAAAACTCGAATGAAGCCTAAAACCTACTTCACGTAGTTCATGGTTTGTTTGATGATGTGAATCTTCTTTGGAACCTTGAGCATGGATAATACATGAGAATGTTTCTTAGTTATAGTAGAAATAGAATAAGCTGTTATTTTATTCATATACACTTTGAGCATATGGTTTTATTAACTTTGTCATTTTGCTGCAAAATTAGTTGCAAAGAGGTCATCGGTATTTGATGATCCCACCCGGGAGATAGGAGAGCTTACAGCCGTAATCAAACAAGAGATATCTGGACTAAACAGCGCTCTTCTCGACCTACAAGCAGTACGCAACTCTCATAATGATGAAAGGAACATCTCTCAAGACACAACTACTCACTCAGCGACAGTTGTTGACAATCTAAAGAATCGTTTGATGGACACTACCAAAGAGTTTAAGGATGTTCTTACTTTGAGAACCGAGGTTCTTTCTGCAGAACAAACGACTCTTTTTATTATTTCATGTAGTATGATTGCTAATTAATACTGAAAGCTTTTTGATTTACTGGTGTGGTGTTTGCAGAACATGAAGATTCATGAAAACAGAAGGCAAAGATTCACGAATAACCCTTCAAAAGAATCAACAAACCCATTCGTTCGCCAGCGCCCTTTGGCTTCTAAGCCTACGCCTAGTCAACCTGCTCCTCTTCCATGGGCTAATAGCTCTTCTTCATCGTCATCTCAGTTAGTACTACTCATCCCATAACCACAGTTGCAACATTTAACTTGAACTCTGGCTATGAATTTAGCCTAGTTAGCGTTTATAATGTTTCAATGCATCTACGTGAATTCAAAACCTTTCTATATGTTTTGCATTTACAGGAGGCAGGGAGAAGCTGAATCATCTCCATTGTTGCAGCAGAGCCAACAACAACAACAACAGATGGTCCCGTTGCAAGACACTTATATGGAGAGCCGTGCAGAAGCTTTACACAACGTAGAATCAACAATCCATGAGCTAAGCAGTATCTTCACACAACTAGCGACCATGGTTTCTCAGCAAGGGGAGATAGCTATCAGGTACGTCAACACCAAACTGTGTTTAAGAATCATTGACCATTTGAGGAAGAGGAAGTATTATAATATGTTTTTAAAATATTTGGTTTGTACAGGATCGATCAGAACATGGAAGATACATTGGCGAATGTGGAGGGCGCACAGAGCCAACTGGCCAGGTATCTGAACAGTATATCGTCAAACCGATGGCTAATGATAAAGATTTTCTTCGTACTGATTGCATTTCTCATGGTGTTCCTCTTCTTCGTGGCATAATATTGAGATTCTTTGTTTCAAACATATAGACATGGTTCTCATTTTCTGTCGTATTGACATGTAAAGACTAAAGAGAGAGGGATCTTTATGCTCTCTGTTCAGATTAGTGGAGATTTATATATTACCACCTTTTAATGTAAAATTGATTTACGTTTCCCAAACTTTTTTGTCATTCTGCTTCTTTTTTACAACTACTATACATTTTCACCATTCACACTTTTGGTCTGACCCGGTTTAATCTTGCCGTACCAAGAAAACCAGACTTGCCTTAGTTTGCTTGGTGTGTGTAACTTGTAAGTTAATGGAATCTACAAGTGTACGACTTGAAAATATTGATATAAAAGGGACATGTGCTTGTGTACAAAGCTGGAAACACAAGAGAGATCATGTTGAAAGTCAATACAGTAACATAACATGTCACATATTTTTAGCTGGAAGCCTGGACTGGAACAATCAAGTGAACTCATTTTCATACTTTTAGCTCTTCAACTTCAGGACTTAGTGGCTTAAAGAGAGCTTCCACTTCGCTTTCTTCTACCTCGTCTAAGCTTGCTGGTTTCCATTTTGGGTTCTGCAAGATAAAAGAACACTCATGAGATGTGCTTAGAGTAAGCAAAACAGAGAACAGATACCAAAAATCGAGTAAAAACAGAGTGAACAGCAAGATTATCATAATACATAGTTCGTATACTATACTACAAGATCATGTGACATTATGAACGGAATAATTAGACACCAGAATGATGAAGCTGAAACATAAACAATCAATGAGTGGCAATGAAGAAAACCTGGTCCTTGTCGATCAAGACTGCTCTAACACCTTCAGTGAAATCACCGCGCAGGGCAGATCTTAGAGCAATACGGTACTCCGTTTTCATCACACCATTAAGCTTCAAGATGGAAAGAATAATCAAGTATGAACTCAGTGACGTAAAGTAAGTGGAAACAAAGAGTTTGGACTCACCGTTGCCATCTCATTGTCGGTTTTACCAATGGCACAAGCAACTTTGGAGAAGTACTTATGTGTTAGGTAAAGAGAGAACGGGGCTCCTTTTCCAAGGCCTTGGAGTGCTTCATTAGCCCATTCTGCAACTGTACACAAAACATATTGTCTAACTTCAATCTCATAATGCAAACAGCAACTAACAAGACATAAAACAAGGATGTCTATCTCTCTCTCATAAGTCATACCTGAAGCCTCAGTGCTCTGCTGGTACTTCTTCAGTTCTTCGATTGTTTCCTTAACAGATTTACTAGCAGTAAAAGCTGTTTCTATTTGAGGCAACATGATTTTGAGGTCGGCTTCAGAGTCGGGATCGCTGCTGTATTCTGATAAAGTTGATTGGATGTCTTGATGAGGATCCTTGGAACTGTATTACCAAAACAAGGGAAGTAACAAATGCTCCTAATGCTCAGAAGGAAGGGATTTTTGCGAGAGGGGCCTACATGTCTGCTGATAGAAAGGCTTGTTTGAGTGAAGCTAGCTTTCCAGATGGCACATAATGTGTCCCAAGACCCACAAATAGTGCATCTGCAGGTGTGGAGACCCTTCTCCCAGTCATACCAAGATAAGCACCTGCAGAATTTGAAGGTAGATTAGAGAATATATTGTAGAGGGACTCAGCAATATGAAACATACATGCTGAACACCATGTCCAGCTCCAAAACTGAATGACAGGAAAACACTAATAATCAACATTTTTCACAAGTTATGTAACTCTTGAGAAAGAGCCTAAGTTAGCCAAGAAGCAGAAAAAAACAGTCTTGGCCAGTTCCCCTTATTCTTTATAATACTGGATTAGAAAATTAAGGATCCTATTAGGAATCTGAGATATGAGCATACCAACAGATCCACTGCCAGGGCTATGAGCTGCTATATATGAAAAACCAACATCTGGAAACAATCCAATTCCATTTTCTGGCATTGCGAGGACCGTTCTCTAGAAATGGATAATAAGAAAAAGTATAAACAAAACAAAGCATGCCAAAAATGTTATCGGAACAAAAGTGCAAAACAAAGATCTACAATGTGTAGTACCTCTGTTACCACACGGTAGCAGCCATGTCCAGAAAGACCAAGGCCAAAACCCATAGTTATCCCATCCATTAAAGAGATATATGGCTTTTTGTATCCAGCAATCTTGCATATCAGGGTATACTCAGCTGTAAATACCTAAAAGAAAGCAAAGCTATGACCTTAGGACATCATCATAAACAAGAAACATACAACTAATCATAGGTAAAGAACACTTTGCATAACACATAATGCAGTCAAATAGTAAGGAAGTGAAAGTGAGTACTAATACATTCAGTATGTTGTAACAAAGTCTAGACAAAAGAGTGTTACCACATATATCAATTTGATCTCACCAAGCTATAAGTTTCCTAATATATTAAGTATGTTAAGCACAAATAGAGTATAGTGCTCGTGTAAAATGAGCTTGTTTCTATAATATCTAGTCTGTTTCAGTAAGCCGAGGAAAAGCGCACAACCAGACCTCTATCATATCTGACAAATGATTTTTGGTAGTAATCTGCTTCACATCACCGCCTGAAAACAAACTAAGACCATGGTTATGTAATATCTATCCGGTTTTGACTAGATAAAGAAGACTCATTTGATGCAAGAAAATGACTCCAAAAAAACCCACTCCCCCCCTCAGATAAAACACAACACAGAACAATAACTAGATCAAGCAAGAAATGATTAAGTAATCATCTTCTAAGGCCAGCCAATATAACACAATGATTCATAGAGAAACCTTTTGCACAAGAGGCGTGTTTTTGTCCACTAAGATATCTGCAACAACTCCTTTAATATCCATCCCTGCACCATTCATAAATGGTCTCACTCCCACAAACTCTTCCCCAACCAAGACTAAACACTATAAGATAAGACCAAAAGCAACATACTTTACCTGCACAAAAGGCTCGAGGAGTGCTTCCTTCAACAAGAACACATTTAACTTTAGGATCAGCTTCCCATTCATCAAGCAAGCTTTTGTACTTCAAATCCATTTCTGTAAAAAAAAAATCAAAACTTTCATGGATTTGAATTGGACAAATTTCTCAAATAGATATTTTTGAAGTTTTTGTCATAAAAATAATTTTTTTTTAAAAAAAATTATCAAAATAATTTTTTATTTTAAATTTTTTTATACTTTTTAATTTTTTCTCTTAATTTTAAACATATCCTCCAAAACTCTACCCACTCTAAAACCTAAATGATTAGTTAATTTAAAGGCCATAAATATATATTTACAACTTTAATAAAGTCTATTTTGATCATTTTTAAGTGCTATTTTGGGAACAAACACTTTTTTTTAGGTCTAAGACTCTTAGGGTATTCCTCATTTGAATATTGGGTTTTTTGATTCATTAAATAAAAATACAAGAACGGACCTAGATTCATGGCGTTGAGAGCTTTGGGTCGATCGAGAGTGATGACAGCGACGCCGTTTGGATACACGTTTCCTTTTACGAACTCTTCTCCGCCGCCGCTTCCACTGGCCATTATCGTGAAGTTCCGGCGAACCGATACGGCGGGGTTAGAGAAGTTGATAGCGAAGGTAGGAGATGAAACGCAGATGTTGTGAGTCGTTGATGGTTGTCTGGAGAAGAAGAAGCGAGAAGAAGCCACACCCAAAGTTTTGATCATCGCTTTTGATTCTCACCGATGCCAAACATCAACCATTTAATTTTTGTCCGAGAAACCAAACAACAGTGTTAGTGAGAGTGTTCGAAGCCCACAATATCTCTTTTTAAGGATATAAAATATAAAGGGTCCACTAATCACTCGGCCCAGTGGCAAAACATGCCTAATACCCACTCGTGATATGTTTATAGTCCCTTGTTTGATATTATAAAAAGAGTATAGATCCATTCATATAGTAGGTGTTTTCCTACACCATGTGTAATAATACAAATTAAACTTTAAATTATAATTAAAAAATTAATATTTTAGATAATATTATTTTTACTATAAATTTTGATTTAATTAAACATAATATTAAGATAAATTTATTATTTAATTTTGAATTATATTAAAAATAGATATGCATATATTTAAAATTATAGCCTTAAATAAATTTTAATTTTTTTTTATTAAAATATATTAAATTAACTTTTATAAAAATTTAAAAATTGAAATAAAAGTGTATATTTATCAAAAAAATCTAAATTTGTAGATATCAAAAGAAAAAAAATGGTATTATGATTTAAACTTTATAATTTTTAAAAAAGATTATATGAAATTTTGAAAATCTTGTTAAAAATAAAAATTAGATGACTATAAAAATAAACTCAAATAATATTTTGGAAATTTTTGAGTATATTTTATCTCTATTAGTATATTATTTAGGGTTATGTTTGAATAGAATTATTTTAATGGTGATACATGAGTAATTACCATATCTTAAAAAGTTTACCAAAAATAAAAATTAACATTAAATGTAATTGTTCATGTAATATTTAGTCTAAGTCATGTCATCAATTCTACTATGTCATGTCACATTTTTAGTGAAAATGATTGTGGTAGTAACATGTGGCAAATCACTTCTCAAATAATGTTTGACCAAAAAAAAAACAAAGTTTGAAAACATCTAGAAATTGAAATTTGATTTTCAGAAAATGCATAGAAAAAATCTCTCACATAGACTTTTTAAGTTTTTCTCATAAAACAGTCCTCAAGAAAAAATGATTGAAATAGATTTTTTTTTATTTTGAAAATTGTAATATATATTTTTTATTTTAAATCTCACTTCCAAAACTCTACCTCATAACTTTAAACCCTAAATCTATATTAGTTAATCCAATGAGTATAAATGTATATTTACACCATTTAATAAGTATATTTTAGTCATTTTTTCCATAAATGTGATTGTGACAAAAACTTAAAAAGAGTTATTCTAAGTATTTCTCACATGCATATGCATATACTCGTATGTTCTTTAAAGATCGGAATTTTAGAAAAGAGATAATTTTTTGAATATACCTAAAACAAGTCAAAATTAGGTAAATATACATTTACACTCGAAAACCTGGTTTCCCTGTAGCAAAATGATGTGTTCACCCGAAAAAACCCTTGATCAAAAGCCACGTAATAAGAGAGATGGTGATAAGTAAATCTCCTCAGATATGATCTAGGATAAAGTAGGTTTCTGTTCATTTTGTAGGACAACAATAGAGGATCTGTAAACCACACATTTCAATTGCATTTCACGTATATCGATAGATAAAGTTTTGAAATTTGTAATAGTATGATATATGATAATTAATATGTTACACAATAACTAAAAAGTATAGAGTCTTCATGTTGAAGAAGAAGATAAAATTGACAATAAATTTTAAAGTAGCGGTTAATATTTTATGTTATATATTTAATATATTTTAACAGTTAACTTTCTAGCTAATTGATCTTGAACATCTTAGACATGCTACCATTTTGGTTAACGAGATAACATATATGTTATATGTTAAATTTGAGTAGTTTAAACAGTATATAACACTATATTTTAGTGGTAACTCATTATGTTAGCTGAAAGTAATTTGTGTTTTTTTTACATATAATATGTACACTTAAGTTTTAAGCATTACTTTAGAGTCACATAACATACTTAATCCCATTTTATGGAAATAAGGTCTTAAATGGCTGATTGAGAAGAATACATTTAGATGAGTAAGTATTAGGTTAGGTGTTATGTCACATGATAATATCAAAAATAGATGAATAAACATTATGTTAGGTGTTATGCAATATATTAAAGTCTACAAAACAAAATGATCTCTGAATTACAAACAAAACAATTGCCTTGAGTATGCCGATGACATCTCATTATTCGATGAGGTTATCCCTCTATTTATTTTCATGAGAGAACGTAACTAATCGATGGCCATTTGACCCTCACGAAACATGTCTTTTATGAAACCACGACGGTCACATAGATAGGTCAGACCATGTTGTCCAAGAGCTCACCATCTACCAATCAACGTTAGTTTTTGATGCCGTTGACACAGACTCGTCACCTATGATGAACTTCACCTCAACCTAATGTTCATGTAAAAATATGAAGTGATTATTCCTTTGAAATAAAACATAGCAAGTAATAATAATAGTTACACAGTGACATATTATCCATTCATCTGCTTAACAATCTATGAAAATAACATGTTCGTAAGCATTAATCATAGATAGTAAAATATAAAATGACATTTACGAAGAATTTTATAGGTTAATATACATTATTATCAGGTAAGTTAAATAATAACGTAAGATTAGAGAAACAAATCATATGTCATCCACTTAGACTAATTTTAATATTAGCATACAACAATAACTATTAACAACTAACTTCTTACTTATCATTTATTGGTTCTAACATACAAATATAGATGAAAAAGCTATTAAGTTACAGTTTCTCTGAAACATCAATACCTTAACACATTGTTCGGTTCTTTAGCAAAGAAATGATTGTAATCATGTTTTCTTACACTAATCCCAGATAAGAATTAGGTTTCAGTCAAACATAATTGTAATTTAGAAAAAAAGTTGTACCTTCAACGACAGTTGCATCAAATAGGAAGGATATGAGAAACAGATCCAGTAAGGTTGATGGCGAACACGATCTGAATAGTTGTGATTTTGTTGTCGGAGATGATGGTGGTGAAAGAAGAGAAAGAGTTGGTGAAGGGAGTCGTCGTAAGTTTATTAGTGCACCATCTATGTTGTCTACCTCTCTTTTGTTGTCGATGTTGTTGTTGAATCGAAAGATTAAAAGGAGAGATGTCTAGATAGTTCCAAGATTTCAAAGCTTAGAAAATTTTCCTTATGGATGGATATGATAAACAAGAACTGACAACAAATCTTATCCCAAATATTTAGGAGCATAGCTTAGTAGGGGTAATATTGGGTTATTGCTAATATAAAAGTGTTTGTAATTGTAGAATAGTATCTACCTAATATTGTTTTTTCCAGGCATATGGAGCCTAAATTCTCTTTAGAAAATGAAATAGTTTCACAAAAATATTTGGAGGGTTTACATGTCTATACTTGTCTGCATATGCATATGCTCGTCTGTTCTCGTCCATATGAAACGGACTCCTATAAATCTATACTGGTCTGTTCTTTGAGATTTCCTCAAATCTTTACACTTGCAAAAAAATCCAAAAAAAAAAAAAAAAACAATGAAGTTTCTATGGAGGGTTTAATTAGTCCACCATCCATAACCCAAAGGACATGAGCCTGGGTTCTTTTATTATATCCGCATCTACATTTTCCAGGTGGTCTGACCCTCAGTGCTCTACCCGGACTGGTACGTTCCAGAGTCATCGGTTTGATTACTGTACTCGCTACTCTTTATGTATGTTCCTTCTAGCGCGCGCAAAACCTGCTCAGTTATTTACACCATTGTGTCTCACTTGAATCTAAAAGACTAATATTTAGAGAAGTGAAACAAAACGTGCACCTAAGAAACATTTTGCAAGGCAATGTTATTTTTTTTATCTAAACAACACCACTTACATAAAAAAAATAACTTTACCTTGCAACACGTTTTCAGTGACCAAATTAGTGCAAAACTAAAATTTACAAGAGTGTCAAAAAAATATTATTTAGTATATAAAGTCTAAATAGTTTCAATGAAAATGAATTTCTTATCTATAGACTTGGTAAAATTCGTATACAAAGCCATAAGAATAACAAAGCTCGATATATACATATTTAAAAAAAAAACAAAGAAATGCCTAAGCCTAAAGAAAAATAATAATTAAGTTACCTGGCTCATGGAAGGTCTGCCGCGAGCTGAATACCGAACACAAGCTACAGCACATTTCATCATGAGAACCATCTCTTTTCTATCATACTCATTCTTCAGATTTTTATCAACTATACTCTCAAATTTGTTTTTCCTAATCGGCCGTGAAAGCAATGTTCGTGCCTGTTACAATCACTTTGGTTTGTTCAACTGTCAAAATGTAAAATTATTTGCAATTATATTAATTACCCAATCAACAAAGCTCTCATCTCCATAGTCATTGTTTGCATCAATAGGGCGACGTCCGGTTATTAGCTCCAAAAGTACAATGCCAAATGAGTAAACATCACACTTTTCTGTGAGCAGCCCTATTGCAGCGTATTCCGGAGCCAAATACCTAAAATCCCAAAACCAAAAGTTTCATTAAATATAAACTGCATAAAGGTTACATACGTATGCTTCAGGATTATCTTTACCCAAAAGTTCCCATCACACGTGTAGCTACACGTCTGTCTGTTTCTGGACCAATCTTGGCAAGATCAAGATTAGCAATCTATAAGATGGAAGAGAGCTTTAGTGACACAAATAAAAGAACAAGATATTTCAGGAAAAAAATGTGCCAAGTTACATACAAGAACATATATATTAAAGTCTTCAAATGATCGTTGTGTGATGTAACCAAAATAGTGTGTAAAGCAATATATAGCAAGAATTTTTTCTTTATCTTATTAATCTTTCTTAACTTTCCTCTCTCTTTTCTTATATGATCATCTTACAGTTAGATCTCTTTATATAGAGGTATTAGATATCTTAACTTTTAACCTAATACATAATGATCTAGGAATTCTTATCTTTATCCTAAACATAATATAATTAGTTATTCAAATTTTCTTTATGAATAACTTGCTTTCTAAGTAATCTCTTTGAACTTTATCCAACATTCTCTCTATTAAGCTTCAAACCAATTTTTTGAACTTGAATCAAGTCTCTCATTTCCTTGAACTTGTTCTTAGCTAAGGCTTTAGTTAGAATGTCTGCTTTCTGTTCCGTTCCAGGTACGTGTTCCACATCAATCTTGTTTCCTTCAACACTCTCTCTAATGAAATGAAAAGGTTTTTCAATGTGCTTGCTTCGGCGATGAAAACTGGGTTCTTAGGTAGGGCTATGGCCGATTTATTATCAACACGGATCAGTGTCTTCTTTGGTTCCTTTCTTGTGATCTCACTCAACAGATCTTGCAGCCAAATAGCTTGCTTAGCAGCTTTTGTTGCTGCCATGAATTCATCTTCACAAGAGGATAAAGCCATTGTGTCTTGCTTTTGTGAACACCAAGTGATTGGCGTGTCACCAAGGCAAAATAGATGTCTAGTTGTACTTTTTTCATCATCTGGATCGGTGTTGTGACTACTATCACTGTATCCAATGAGTTTCTGAGATCTACCGTGTTTGAATACTAAACCAAAGCCGCAAGTACCTCTTAAGTACCTTAGCACTTGTTTCAATGCATTTTCATGTGACTTTCTTGGAGCTTGCATATACCTACTAAGAACACCTACTGAGAATGCCATGTTTGGTCTTGAGTGCATCATATATCGAAGACATCCGATTCTTCTTCTATACAATGTTGCATCGATTTCAGCTTCATCATGAGCCTTAGAAAGCTGTCGACCAAATTCCATCGGCACATATGTTGCATTACAATCATCCATGTTAGCTTCTTTCAATATGCGAAGTGCATATGCTTCTTGCTTCATTGAGATGCCGTGTGCCCCTTGATGTACTTCCTAACCCAGATAGTAGGTCAATAGACCTAAGTCAGACATCTCAAATAGTTGTGCCATTGCAGTCTTAAACTTCCTTATTGCAGTGACCACGTTTCCAATTATGAAGAGATCATCAACATAAATGGCTACAATGAGTAGTTCATTACCTTCTTCCTTGCGATACACTGAACTCTCCTTTGTGCACTTCTTAAATTTCAACTTCTTAAGAATCTGATCAAGCTTTGTATTCCAGGCTATTAGAGCTTGCTTTAAGCCATACAAAGCCTTTGAAAGTTTGAAAACCTTATGTTCTTCTCCCTCTTTTTCAAACCCTTCAGGCTGAGAAACATAGACCTCTTCATTAAGCTCTCCATGCAAGAAAGCTGTCTTGACGTCTAGGTGATGTATTTCCCATCCATTTGTTGCAGCTAAACCAATTAGAAGTCTTATAGTCTCCAATCTAGCTACTGGTGCAAAAACTTCATCATAGTCAATTCCATGCTCTTGAACGTATCCTTTTTCCACAAATCTTGCCTTAAACTTGTTAATTGATCCATCTGCATTCCTTTTTATTTTAAAAACCCACTTGAGACCTATGGCTTTAGCTCCTATAGGCTTTTCAACAAGTTCCCAAGTGTTGTTTTTGTTGATGGAGTCAATTTCAGACTCGCAAGCTTTCACCCATCGCTTGTTACTTTTAGCTTCCATAAAGTTCACTGGTCATCATTTATAGAGAGCAGTAGTAACTCACATTCAACCTCGGATAATAGAATGTAATCTTCAAGATAGCTCAGCTTGTGAACTTGACGGGTTGAACGCCTTGTTGCTTCGTGTGTTACACTTGCTGCTTCGTGTGTTACACATGTTGCTTCGTGAGTTACACCCATTGCTTCGTGTGCTACACTTGGTTCCGAGTCATCTTCATGAATTTCTTCACTTTCTTCTTCTTCATCTTGTTGAATATCAGCAACATACGGTCCACTACCCTCACCGTGGATTAATCCCCATGTCATGTGAAATGTACCGGAGTTGGAAAATTCTTCATCTTCTTTCCAGTTCCAGCTTTTATTTTCATCAAAAACTACGTCTCTGCTTACTACCACTCGCTTTGTGTTAGGGTTGTAGAGCCGGCATGCTTTAGATCCAGGCTCAATCCCTAAATGCACCAATGTCTGAGATATATCATCGAGTTTCTTGAGCAATACTGAGTCAATCTTTGCATGGGCTAAACATCCAAAAACTCGTATGTGTCCTACATATGGCTTCCTCTTCATTAGACTCTCATATGGTGTTTGGTTGTTTAATGCTCTAGTAGGAACTCGATTGATCAGATATGTAGAGTGACGTACAACTTCACCCCACATGTAGTTTGGAACAATCAATGCCTTCAAAATACTCCTTATCGTCTCCATCAATGTTCAGTTCCTTCTCTCTACTACACCGTTTTGTTGCGGTGTATAGGGAGGTGTTAAGTGTCATCTTATCCCTTCTTTATCACAATAATCTTGGAATTCTTTTGACACAAACTCCCCACCTCTGTCTGTACGCAGTGTCAATATCTTTTTGTCAATATCCTTCTCAACAAGCTTCTTGAATGTCTTGAATCTTTCGAATGCGTCACTCTTCTCTTTCATTAGTATGGACCACATATACCTTGTGTGATCTTCTATTATCACAAAAACATATCTTTTATGTGATGGTGTCGATGGCGTTATAGGACCACAAAGATCATCATGTAACAACTCCAATGGCGCTAAACAAACTTGCTGATGGGAAAGTGTTTCTCCTTTGCTTGCCAACCAAGCATGAGTCACAAATTTGCTTAGCTTCTTGAATCTGTGGTAAACCCTTAACCATCTCTTGTGCTGCCATTGTTCTGATTTTTTTGAAACTGATATGTTCAAGTTTTGCATGCCATCTCCACGGTTCTTCTTTGATCTTCGAGAGTAGACTTCCAGGGTGTCCGATTACAAGTGGAAATTTGTAAAGTCTATTTGCAGCTCGCAAAACTTTTATCAGTAACCTTCCATTCTGATCTCTCAATGTTAGATAGTTCTCTTTCATTCTTACATCAAACCTTGCTCAGTAGCTTGACCTAAACTTAGTATATTGCTCCTTATCTTGGGAATTTAATAGATATCCGTAAGTAGCTTATGTTCGTCAATTCTTCGATTAAATAAGATCGAACCTTTGCCATTGATCTTAACACACGAACCATCTCCAAACTTTACTTTTCCCTTTATGTTTTCATTGAGCTCAGAGAAGTAAGATCTCTCTCCGGTCATATGATTTGATGCACCATTATCAAGATACCACATTCCTTCTTCTTTCTTACTCGGCTCCAGTGTCTTAGGTAGCACTTTTGCTTCATTTAAAAATACGGTCTCATGGAGATAAAGAGCAACGTGTGTAGTCTCTATTTTATTCAGCTCCTGATCATCTTTCTTTTCAGGACATACAGAGGCAAAGTGCCCTTTCTTTTGACAGTTGAAGCATACAATCTGAGAGTAATCATTCTTCTCTTTGTTTCTCTCATGTGTGATGCTTCTTCCTCGTCCTCTCCCTCTGTTTCCACTACCACATACCCATCCTTTGCCTCTTCCTCTGTTGCTGTCATTACTTTGCTCAGAATTAGCGTAAGAGGAGGTTACCAACTTGTTCATTACTCTTTTGTCATCGCAAGCGTTCCTCGAAAGCCTTAATTCGACCTACAATATCTTCATACCTTGTTTCATTGAGGTCAAGTACTTGTTCCAGAGTTGCTGTGATGTGAATGAATTTTTTGTTTGTAAACACGAGATAAACTTCTTTACAAGCTTCGGTTCTTCCATTGTGTGACCTAACGCTGCTGCTTTTGCGGCAAACTCTCAAAGCTTTCCAGAGAATGAGTCTACAGATTCAGTTTCTTTCATTCTTATCTGATCGAACTCAATCATCAGTGTCTGTAGTCGAGCTTCTTTAACACATTCAGCACCAAGGTTCATCGATTTCAAAGCTTCCCACATCTCTTTAAGAGACTCTAGATCACCTATTTGCAGAATCATGTTCTCATGAATTGATTGGAACAAAAGAACAGTTTCCATGTCGTTCTTCTTTTGTTCTTTTGATCCTGGATCAGTCAATTTCCAAGCTTCATGAACCCTTAACAGAGTTTTCATCCGCATAGACCATACTGCATAGTTTGAGGCGTTTAACATAGGACAAACGATTGTGGAGGGTACCGTATTCTTCTTCATCGTTGGCTTTGCTTCATCCATGACTTTGTATCACACGATCTCAAAAGAAAAGGTGGAGGCTCTGATACCAAATAAAGTCTTCAAAGGATCGTTGTGTGATGTAACCAAAATCGTGTGTAAAGCAATGTATAACAAGAATTCTTTCTTTATCTTATTAATCTTTCTTAACTTTCTTCTCTCTTTTCTTATATGATCGTCTTACACTTAGATCTCTTTATATATAAGTATTAGATATCTTAACTTTTAAACTACTACATAATGATTTAGGAATTCTTATCTTTATCCTAAACATAATATAATTAGTATTCAAGTTTTCTTTATGAATAGCTTGCTTTCTAAGTAATCTCTTTGAAGCTTATCCAACATATATAAATCATACCTTTGGTTCAAATTTGGAATCAACAAATATGTTTGCCGATTTGATATCACGGTGGATGATTTTAGGATAGCCTGCAAATATATATATATATATATATATATATATATATATATATATATATAGTGTCATACAGCCATTATTTATTAAATGGATAAATATATTTTTGTTGTTGATGTGAATATAGTTTACCAAAATAATATAAGCGTTTAATTACATATGCTTAGAGGGCAAAGAGCTGCTTGGGCCAAAAATATAAAATGGCAGCATGAAACTAGTGAGTTTCTAAAACCCTAAAAGAGACATGAGCTAGCTATAGGAGTATGGCTGTAAAATTAGCATCAATTTCTAGAGAGTCGAGCAAAAGAATATTTTGGATTGTACAAATCCATATAAAGCAAGACTTACATGTTTCATGAAGATACGCCAATCCTTTGGCAGTACCAACAGCAATCTTAAACCTTGAGGTCCATTCCATAGGAGGCCGTCCCTTGCCTGTCACAAGTTCAAGTCCCCAAAAAACAACCAAAGCATATTTTGTCATGTTGCGAACAAACGAAAATCCAACTCGAAGAAATTAAAGAGCAAAACGTATAGAGTAAAACATAAGGCAAATAGCTGTTTAGGTTTGTATATTATTATGTAAATAAATAAATTTACAATCTCTTGACCCATATATGTAGCAGTCACAAAATATGATTTTTTTTCCTTTAGGAATATATACTTATCATAAATAAAAGAATTTCTTGGTCCACAGATATTTAAGACACCTCCAAATGCAACATATCACAAAAAAAAAAAAAAAAGAGTTTAGTATTTGTCTAACCATGGAGGTGAAACTCGAGAGTGTTGTTGGGAACAAACTCATAGACAAGCAATACGTGAGCATCGGTGACGCAATAACCGACAAGAGCAACCAAATGCTCGTGGTGAACTCGGCTAAGGATCTCGATTTCTGACCGAAACTCACTGTCTTCCTGAGCACTCCCAGGTTTCGTCAGTTTCACAGCAACTTCGAATTTGTGAGACAATAATATACCTTTGTACACGCCTTGTCCTAACAAATTGGCCACAGAGAATCCATCGGTGGCGCTTTCTAGCTCCTCGTAGCTAAAACTGCCCCTGAAAGGCGACGGACACGGTAGTTGTGAGGGAGGCTTTGGTGGTGGCAATGACGTTACCACTTGATTTTGTTGCTGAAGTTCACTGCCTACAGGTGCCAAACACATGAACATGAAATTCTAAAAACTGTTTCTCTAAGGATTTCATATAAAAAAAGTTTGAGATGTCTAAAGTAACATAAAAAGTTATATGCAACGGAGCAGATAGAGCACAAAAAAAAGTCAACGGTTCAAAATTCTGATTGTAATCCACTTGAGATCTTTTGATTTACCATTGGGAGAAGGATGAGCTTCACGGTCTCTTCGTCCTTTCTTCTTGCAAAGAAAACAAAACATAGTCAATACCACAAAAACTGCGACTCCTCCCAACGATCTCAAGCACTACTCCCATTGAGATGATATTTTGACACCAAGCCTAAGAGTTAAGTTTTGACTTTTTGATTACTTAGGGTCCACACGCTTCGTCCAGTTCATTTCTTCGGTTTTTTTTTTTGCTTTGAAAGGTACAAAGTAAACAATTATTTTCTATGTTTATTTTTTCTAGACATTTGATTTCTCATATAAAAGTGAAGCATATTTAACACATTCTAGAGTTATCTGGGAAAAAAAAACAAGATAAGCCTAGTCATTGAGTTTCATCGATCTGAATAATATCACTCATTCGCGAGCCAAATTTACATTAGGTCCTAGTATTTTGGATTCCTTATCTTCCCCAGGATTACATACTAATGAGTTTGTCCAAAGAGCGGAAGAGCTGGACCCGGAGAAGTGGCAATGTTGACATGAAGTCCAGGGCCGACTTAGGATGGGGCAAGGGGGCGCCCTAGGGCCCAATAATTTTTTTTTGCATAAATAGTATTAAAAAGGGATTCAATTTTTATAAATAAAAAATAAAAATAAAGGCCTAAGAACTTTTAAGTTACCATTAATACATGTAAAAAAAACTAAAACCATTTGTCCAAGGGTCCAAAACTTCCTTGAGCCGGCCCTGATGAAGTCTTATGTTCCTCTATCCAAATAACATAGATATCTGCTCGAGATAGTATTTTGAAAAGCCGCGGTGTTGAGCTACTAGAGATGCTGATCCAGTCAGATAAAGTTGTCCAAGTGTGGAGATAGAGCTGTCTGTTTGAGAGCCTAATATGAAGAAAGCATAAAAAGTAGTTCATGGTCTTTGTCTCAGAGTTGCAGAGACATCACAAGTACATGAAGAAACATCCCGTTTGTTGGGCCCTTTTTGGACGTCTATTATGATGGCGACCCATATAGTGTAAGCGCTCCGCTACAAGAAAACATGGCAATTTCTTACGGAAAAAATATTCTTCGAAATTTTTTGATAAATTTCTGAGGAATATTAAATTTTACCATTTGTTGGTATTTCGTAGAAAATGTTTGATGAATATTCGACGAAATATTTTTCGTCGGACATAATCGACGAAATCTCGACAATTCAAGAGGAATATTAAACAATTTCGGGTATAAGTTTGAGGTTTAGGATTCCGTCGAAAATTTTTGACGAATTTTTGATAAATTTAGTTTTAAATATGAAATATTCTAAATTAATGTTAAATCCAATACCTACAAGATCACCAGGACATATTTTAAGTGACAAATATGATGTGACTAACAAAGCTATACATTTTCTCGATGGATGAATCAACGAATACATAACTTTTCTCATTAACACTAATATACTTAAGCAAATAATTTACGGTGATCCATCTTACAATTTTTAATTTGTGTGTGTTTTAAGTGTTTCAAACATTTTGAAGATTATAAATCCTTAAAAATCATCAATTTATTATCAGTGACTATTATCAGTATATTTTTATTATGTTTAGAAACCCCAATACATAATAATCCTTCGGAAATTTGTCATAAAATTTTGACAAATTTCCGATGAATATATTTCCAACGAATGTGTTATATTCTAACGAATTTTCGACGAAAATGGTATATTTTGACAAATTTTTTGACGAAGATAATATATTCGTTGGAAATTGAAGTTCACTCGAGAAAACAAAACGCCTAATTTTTCGTGAATCACCAAAATAAAAAATTCCAACGGATTTCTGACGAACCTAATCCATCATAATTTTTTAACATAAAACAAAAAAAAAACTTCTTCTTCGTTTCAACTCTCTCTCTCTCTCTTTCTCTATTCTCTCTTTTTTCTCGATGAAGAGCTGAAGAAGAGCAATGAATCCTTCATCAAAACTCCCCTTAAATCATGTTAGTCATTTATTATACTCTCAATACTCATATATGTTAGTTTGTATATGTGTTAGTTAGAATTGATGTATTTTAGGGATTGGAGTGTTAGAAATGAGGTAGGTTGGTTCATTTAGGATTTAAATGTTAGAATTGTTAGTTTTAGGATTTACATGTTAAATTTATGATTTGTAAACTTGTTTTATGTTTTTGATGTTTTAAAAAAAATTGTTGTTAGAAAACGTTTTTATGATTTTCTAAAATGTTTTAAGCTTTAATAAAACGTTTGTAAGTTAATAAAAAAGTCTTTATGTTTGTTGTAATTTATAAAACGTTTTTATCTTTTTGAAAATTTATAAAAAGTTTTGTTCATTTTTTAAAAACGATTTCATGTTTTTTTTATTTAATAAAAAAAAGGATTTTTGCCAAAACTGACCTAAAACTTGATTTGAATTGCAAAAGTAAACCCAAACTTGAATCAAATGCAAAAGTAACTTAAAAGGCTATTGAAATTACAACCAGCCCCTTTGAACAAACAAAAAAATCGATTTTTGTTTTCGTTTCTAACCCCCGCAAGTCTTCTGTGTAGACGACTTAATTATAAGTCGTCTGGACGACTTACTTGTAAGTCGTCTATTATAGTATTTCTTAAAAATAATTTAAAAATTTTGTAAAAAATATTTTGATAAGTAAAAAATTGAAATCATGTACTTAACATATGTTTAAAGAGATATAAATTAAGAGATAACAAAAGTTAATTGTTTTCAACATAGATGAGTGAAAGTAGTGAGTAATGATATTCTTTGATTTAGGTTTTCCCAACATATGTTCTAGTATTGTATGTGTCCTTAGGGTTAGAATTTGGAAAGCATAAATGTTTTTTTGAAAAACTTAAAATTGACATAGGTGTGTTTATTTCTGTGTATAGTTAACACTATTTAAGTATAATTTGATTTTATAACGTGGTTAGTTAGTTAATTTAGTCAATTTAGTTTAGGGTTTAGGGTATGGGCCGACTTACTAGTAAGTCGTCTGGTGAATATTTACGGTAGACGACTTACTAGTAAGTCGTCTGATGCACGTTCAAACCGGACCGAATCTTTAGTTTTACCATTTTACCAATGTACTTTTAAACATAACCGGATTTTTTACCGGGCACATATAAGATTTTTTTTTGGTTTACTGTTTCGCAAAATTTAGAAACTTTAACGTCATTTCTCTCAAAGAGGCGATTTCAAAGGCGATTTCCGACGATTCTCTGTAATCCATCATTCTCACAACTGTTTTCTCACCGCCGTTATCACCGTCATTCTCACCACCATTCTCACCGCCGCTTCCTCTATTTCAAACCCTAGCGTCGTTTGTCTGTAAACCCTAGCGTCGTTTGTCTGTAAACCCTAGCGGCGTTTGTCTGTAAACCCTAGCGCCGTTTGTCTGTAAACCCTAGCGGCGTTTGTCTGTAAACCCTAGCGGCGTTTGTCTGTAAACCCTAGAGGCGTTTCTGTCAGAGGCATGTCTGTAAACCCTAGTGAGGTAAGTTAAAACGTTGTCTCTAAAGTCCACCGTTCTCACCGCATTCCTTTTTGGCTGTCTATTTTGGCAGATTTATAACCGCTGTGTCGAAGGCGACTATGGCTTCTCCGAATTTTCAGGTATGCTCTAAAAATGTCTACTGGAAGTCTTGGAAGACTTATAATTAAGTCGTCTAGAAAGTCTTCCAGACGACTTAATTACATGTCTTCAGCTGGAAGACTTTCCAGACGACTTAATTATAAGTCGTCTGGAAAGTCTTCCAGACTTATAATTAAAATGTTATACTGGATGGTTGTGTGTTTGATATGGTTGTCTTTCATTGTTTTGCAGACAAAAAATGGATATTCCAAAACTCCCCCGAAGGTTACATACATTAGGGGAAGAGCCGCCCGCAATGAAAGCTATTTCGTATCATACAAATTGTTCGAAATTGCATGCTGCTTTAAAGAAAGCTCTTCATAGTGACGAATATGAAGAGCTAAAGGAGTCAAAGTTGGGAGTTTTCATCAAGTTTAAAGAGCTCGGATTTGCTTGGGCTTCAAGGCTGGTGCAGTACATGCTCAGGTTCCAGCTGGACATAAAGAAGAAGTACGAGCTGTGGAGTCTAGTTGGTCCATAACCTGTGAGGTTTTCACTGTTAGAGTTTGAAAACCTCACTGGTCTAAACTGCGAGTACATAGAGGACCTTGAGAGACCGAAGTGTGCTGTTACAAAGGAGATGGCTTCTTTCTGGGGCATGTTGGGAGTTCATGTCGAAGTTGGGCCATCTACTGAGCAGATAATAGCAGCATTTGAGAGATGGGAAGGGTGGTCTCGGGAAGATCGCAAGCGGCTCGGGTACCTTGCCATCTTCACTGGATACATTGAAAGGAGAAAGTATTCAACCGCCACAAGGGTTAGTCTGGCAAGGCTAGTGATGGACTTAGAACGTTTTGAGAACTATCCAAGGGGGAGAGTCGCGTTCAAGGTGCTGATGGACTCTTTGAAGGGCAAAGATATTTCAAGCTGTTACACTGTTGATGGGTTTATACAAGCTCTCCAGGTCTGGGTGTACACAGCTCTGCCGGAATTGGCTGCTAATTATGGTAATCCCATACCAAACATACTGTCTCCACCGATACATGCTTACATGGATGGCAAAGGACGCAGATGCTTTAAAAATGCTATCTGCAGACAGGTATTTACTTCTATCATTTACTATCAAAATTAAGTCGTCTGGAAAGTTGTCTGGAAAGTCGTCTGTTAAGTCGTCCAGTAGGAAGACTTTCCAGACGACTTTCCAGACGATTTTCCAGACGACTTTCCAGACGACTTATTTATAAGTTAATCCGTCAAATATCTAAGTTCATATCTTATATTTACTGTAGACTACGGTGGTGAACTTTGTTGAGAAGGACTATGGTAAAATGTTTCCAAAATGGGACTCTGATGCTGAGGACCTTCCCGCGGAGAACATAATTAAATTTATGTTTAATCAGAGACCGTGGAAGTAGACCATGGATTGCTGGGAAGTCACCGGTACTTGGGTCAATACAAAGCGGGTGGTTGTGAGTCCATCGAAGAAAGCCATAGTTTTGGTAGAAGAAGAGAGTCCAAGACCTCAGAAGAAAGCTCGTAAAGAGGCTAAAAAAGAGGCACCTGCAGAGGCTAAAAAAGGGGCACCTTCAGAGGAGAGTGCAGGGAAGTTTGCAGAAGCTGGTGAAGAGGTTCGCACAGAGGCTCGTCCAGAGGTTACTACGACTGTGCTTGAGATGACTAAAGAGGACCTTGAAAGAAATTTCAAGGAAATATTTGATGCCATGAGGGAAGGGTTTGAGACGTGCCTTATGGAGATCAAGCATTTGTCTGAAAGGGTGGAAGCAGTGGAGAAGAAGGTTGGTATCACCAAACAAGGGAAAGGGACATCCTCTCAACCCACTACCTCTCAACCTAAAGGCACATCCTCTCAACCTAAAGGCACATCCTCTCAACCCACTGCCTCTCTCGAGATTAGTGAAAGTGTTAATGGGGAGAAGGATAAAACACCTCTGGATGAAAGTGTTAATGGGGAGAAGGATAAAACACCTATGGATGAAAGTGTTAAAGGGGAGAAGGATAAAACACCTCTGGATGAAAGTGTTAAAGGGGAGAAGGATAAAACACTTCTTGATGAGAGTTTTAACGATGAGTCCGCATCTGAGAGCCTTGTTCTATTGGCCAAAAAAACAAGTTTCACTCCAGCAGAGAAACAGCAGCAGGTTGCTAGATATGAGGACAAGAGGGAAACTGCTTTGGCAATTGTCCGTCAAAAGACTGAGCGAAACAGGAAAGTTGCTGCCTCACAGAGATCTCCTTATACTGCAAACAAGAAAAAGCCTTCTAGAGGCTACAATCCCTTTGCACCACTTGACAGGAAGAAGTTGAAGGAGCTCGTCGATTGGTTGAAAACTGATCCGTAAGTGATTGCTTTTCGCATAATAGCTTATCCCTATAAAAACTAATTGCTTTTCGTGTTTGCAGTCATTATAAAACACCTCTAGACAAGAATCCTCGTACAAGTCCGACTTGGTGGTATCACGTCTTTCGGACCCCCTAGCTTGACTGGAGGATTGTGTAAGTCGTCTGACAAAACTGATTAGTAGATGACTTAGTAAGTCCTCTCAAGAACTGGATCTGATAATAGAGCCTTTTCTCTAGATGCTCTCTTATATGTTTTTTGAGTGCGCATCCGTTTCTCAACGTGACCAGTTATCACTGGAGCCATTCACGTATGAGAGACCAACCGATATCCTTCAGACCAGATCTGGTGATTGTGGCGTGTACACTCTGAGGTACATTGAATGTCATGCTCTTGGGATGCCATTTAACCAAAAAGACTTTGCTAAGCCCAACGCGAAGACTATGAGGGATAAGATGGCGATCGATATATTTAAAGAGCTTCCTGACCAGCATGAGAAAGAAAACGATGACATTGTAAAAAACCTTGGAACATATGATGTATGATAGATTAGGATTTGTGTGTACTTGAACTTGTAATTTATGATAGATTAGGATTTGTGTGTACTTGAACTTTTAATGTAATTAGACGACTTAACATTATATTGGACGACCTAACAGAATACTGGACGACCTAACTGAATACATAGACTAAACACAAATTCTTAATACATGACAATTAGACGACTTAACATTATATTGGACGACCTAACAGAATATTGGACGACCTAACTCTGGACGACTTACTTTAAGGTCTTGTGGAAGAATAAACACTACACGACTACTTGAAGTTCTTCTGGAGGACTAACCTTCTGGACGACTTACTTGAAAGGTCTTCTGGAGGACTAACCTTCTGGACGACTTACGTGAAGGTCTTCTGGAGGAATAAACTCTGGACGACTTACTTGAAGGTCTTCTGGACGACCTTCAAGTTAGTCGTCTAGAGGTTCCTTACATTGTGGTTTCGTATGACCAGTTTCATTGCAATTTGAGCATCTATAAACCCTGTGTTTTTTTTCCTGGGTTTGTGTCCTCTCATCCTGGATAGCTTCAACCAGGATTGCCATCTTGATTTCTTCTGTCTTCCCGGACCACGTTTTATCTCCGGAGGCAAGCATGTGCGTTTCTCAACTTGTTGTCCAACACAAGGATATGTATTTTCTGAGTATCCTGCAAACAAATAATCCTTTGAGTACACTGGACTTACAAGTGTGGAGATATGCAAACCAGCATGTATTCCAGCAGCTATAGCATGAGAGCAAAGTATTTTCTCCACTACATAAACACCACAATCACACTTTCCATGTTCCAAATCAACCACACAGTCTATTTTGCCACCTTTCACAAAGAATCGCCATTCATTAATTGGTTGAACCCTCATCGTATCCGCTATCTCTGATCGAACAGCAAGCAAGTATTCAACATCGTGACTATGGTGACTTGGGAGACTCAAAGCATCATCTCTCCTTTTCCAAAACCACTTTACTAGCTTCTCCAGTACTCCAATAGGAACTGAATAGGAAATCCTCTAGCTATCTTCAGTGCGGAATTAATAGATTATGCGATGTTGCTTGTTTTTATGTTGTACATGTCCCCCTGAGAATAAACCCTTGACCATAGGGTGACATCAGCATCCTCCAAATACGTTGCAAGGTCCGGGTTTGCACTCCGTATCTCAGCCATGTACCGGTTAAAATCTGAAACCGTATGGGCATAAGCAGCACCTTTCACCAAGTACAAGAGATGTTTCCCTTTATACTTTTTGACAATGTTATTTTGAAGGTGATAATAACATATTCCTCGGGTTGTCCAGGGAAACACTTTGTCACACGCACTTTTAATGGTTGCATGCCGGTCGGAGACTATCACGAGAGGCTGCTCATCAGATAAACAACTAGCCAATTTTATGAAAAACCATTCCCAAGAAGGGTCATCTTCAGCATCTACGATCCCAAAAGCCAAGGGAAATATCTGAAAATTCTCATCTTGTGCGGTTGCAACTAACATAGTACCTTCATACTTCCCATGTAGGTGAGTCCCATCCACGACAATGATCCTTCTCTGATACTTAAAACCTCTGATGGAAGCTCCAAAAGAGAGAAATAAATACTTAAATATTTTTTTAGAATCAAGTTCTATAGCTATGATAGAACCGGGATTTGCTAAGGATATTTGCTCGAGATATGATGGTACACGCGAATACCCATCTTCTGCTGATCCTCTCACCAATATTTGTGCATATACCAGTGCTCTGTATGAAGTAGTGTAATCAAGTGTCATGCCAAACATGTTCTTCATTGCATCAGTGATATGCTGTGGATTTAACCCATCAATGATTCCAACACGATCAATGAAAAGCCTAGCAACATACTTCGGAGTACAGTGTCTCCGCTGAGCGATTCGGTCTCCCACTGAGCATGTATGTGTTTCCACATACTTTGTTACCCAAAACGTGTTTGTTCCATGTTTCACACTCGCTCTCATCTTCCATCCACAACCACTAACCCGACAGGTTGCCACAAAGAGAGTTTTCGTTGACTTATATATTCTGAAGGAGAACTTACGCTTAACTGCTGTCAACCGCAGCTCTGAAAGCAGTGCATCCTTGCTAACAAAACTCTGTTTGACGTAGATATTGTTACCATTCGATCTTTCTCCTTCAATAGCATAAGTATTTTTAAATTCTTCAAAACACATATTATCATCTTCTTCCAAATCCTCATCTTTAACCTTTCCATAAACACTGTAATCCTCACCATTCTCGTCCGCTTCAGCAACAATAGAGATATCAACATCCTTCTCCCCATCATCCTCCTCCCCATCATCCTCTTCCCCATTATGATTCTCATCTTCAACCAAATCATTATCATTTTCAAAAAACTCATCAACTTCATCATCTTCATCCTCTTCTTCCCTTTCCTCTGAAACTGTTTCCACCTTGCTATGGCTTGATACACAAAGCCGTACTCCATGCGTTTTGGTTATCTCGAGCAAGTTTCGAACTTGTCTATCACTTGTAACATGAATAGGAGGAGTGTCTGGAGCCTGCATTATTTCAGCTGGTAACAAGTAGGTTATCTCCATAGATTATGTGCTCATGTCCATGTTATAATCTTCTTGAACCATTGCAACAAGTTCAGCTTGTGTCGAACCTTCACTCAACAAAAATAGTCTCACTCCTTTGAAATTATCAACCACAAAATCTCAATTAGAATCTTCCAAAAACCATTCTCCATACACTGCATGTAACTGACGCAACATCTGCAAAAATTCAAAATAAAACACATTAGTAAACATAGAGAAAATGAAAGTTTACTAAACATTGACGCAGACGACTGACGGCTAAGTCGTCCGGAAGACATAGACGACTTATAGGTAAGTCGTCCAAACATGTCATTTTGCAATTGGCTTTAAAATGAGACGACTTACTTATAAGTCGTCCGGATTTGTTTGTTAAGAAAAAAAATTCTAGACGACTTACAAGTAAGTCGTCTAAGATAAACAGGTTAGTTTTGCATTTGACCGAATTGTGTCAGATATATGTAAGTCTTCTCAGATTATTTTGCAATTCGAAAATAAAACTTAAATATTTAACTTTTCCCAGACGACTTAATTTAAAGTCGTCTAGGTAGAGGACTTACTTGAAAGTCGTCCGAGAGAAGCAAGGTTAGACCAGAATCTCAGAAAAAAATCTGGACGACTTTGCTTATCCTGGACGACTTTCTGGAAGGTCCTCTACCTAGACGACTTCCAAGTAAGTCGCTGGGAAAAGTTAAATATTTAAATTTTATTTTTCAATTGCAAAAGTAACCTGAGACGACTTACAGGTAAGTCGTCTAGCTTTAATAAAATATTTGAATTTATGATTTCTCGGAGACGACTTACTAGTAAGTCGTCTAGGAAAAGTCAAAGATCTGACACAATTCGGTCAAATGTAAAACTAACCCGTTTATCCTAGACGACTTACAAATAAGTCGTCTAGAATTTTTTTCTTAACAAACAAATTTGGACGATTTATAAGTAAGTCGTCCGTTTGCTTAGAAGACTTACCCGTAAGTCTTCTTCAGCCAGACGACTTACGGGTAAGTCTTCGACGCGAACAAATCTGAAAAAAAAAATCAATTTCATACCTTTAACTAGTGAGATGACTTCCTAAGCACACATAGTCTTCTCCAACCACCCAGAACCTCAAACGAAAGTAACCCACGAAGATTAGTATGCTTGAATGGCTCTACCAAGCATAAAAAATTTAGAATCAAAAGCTTGAGTTTTTTGGATGAATATGGAAACAAAGTTAAAGAGATGTTGTTTTTTGTTCATAACAATTAGTGCCAATCAATTTTAGGTAATGTCAATCAATTTTAGGTGCATTAAGAGCTTCAAATTGGTTGTTCATGGTGGTTGTCATATTGATGGCAATGGCAATCTTGTAAATATTTGAAGATGATGAGGTTGAGAGAGTAAAAATGCCATTTTCAGAAAAAAACAAGAAAAAAATCAATGGCATTTTCGTAAATAATGTGAACATATGGGGTGAATTGGACAAAAGAAATGACAAAAAAAAGAGAGGTTAGTTTTGTGTTTGACTTTGAGTTTTGAGTCAAATTTGCAAAAAGTCCTAAAAAAATTCAATTTTTTTAAAAAAATTGAATTACAAAAAGCTTTTTTTAAATTTATAAAAATATTTCAATTACAACCATTTGTTTTTTATAATTTTTTTAGTTTTTAAAAATATTTTGAGTTTATAAACGTGTTATGTTTTTAAAAGTTTATAAAATGTTTTTTCACTTAACTCTAATTTTCTTAAAATTTATAAAACGCTTAAATTTGTTTTTAGAATTTTATAAAAATTTTAAAATAATTATATTATAAATTTGTTTCCGTAACTTTAACTTTTATTATATTAATATATAAATAATTAAAAATATTTCATATAAACGATTTCTAAATTTTATTTTGTTGAAAGTAATTAATTAATATTTAAATTATATTATGCTTTATTTTTTTAATTAATTTACAAAATTTCTGATGGGTAATATTCGTCAGAAATATATTTGCAAGAATTTCGTCGGAAATTTGTCCGTTGAAATGCTTGTCAAAAATTTGTCCGTTGAAATTTTGTCGGAAATATTTCCGTCGTAATTTCTTCAGATAGTCCAAGGAAATTCCGACGACTTTTTTTTGACGAGATAGAATCGACGATTTTTTTTCCAGAAATGACTTATTTCGAGGAATTTCTGACGAAATTTTCCGTAGGAAACAATATGTTTTCTTGTAGTGCTTGATCGGTCTTCGGAGTTCATCCCAAAAGCGGATGAATATGATCGATCGATCATTCCTATATAACACGACTCTGGAAAATAAAAATAAAAAAATAAAAATTCTTCTGTTTTATTATTGTACACATTCTCAAAGATATATGTTTACATCACAACGGTGTAAAGTAAGTTTGCATGAGGTAGTTGTTGTTTACAAAATCATTTGTTTGTTTTGTTGTTTCTCTTCTTTAGAGTCTTTTGTTTTATTGAATCAAAATTAGTTGAAAACTGTAAGTTTATCTTGAAACTAATTGTCTAACTAACGATGTAGTGATCATTCTTTCATCCATTGGTTGCAAAATTTGATTATTCAGGTTTTAACCCGATAAACTAACTCAACTTATACTGTAAAATGCACAATTGTAATGCGGGAGAAAATTCACAAAATCCAGATTACAAGCCGATTCGAACAAAATTACCCAATTTAAATGTTTCCTCACTAGATTTAATCGACCAATAACGTCGGCGCATTTTGCTAGAACGAAACCAAATTATGTGAGTATCGGTTGTCATTCTCACCCATCGACAAAAATCACGAGAAAGTGAGATTCACTTTATTACCTCGGATGCCAAGACTTCCCGTATCACTTCCGGAGTAGTTGTATCCCGGTGAATTCGTCAAAACTTGTAATTTTCATCGTCATTGAAGCGAAAACTAACAAGGTATGAGGGTTCAAAAACATTCTTACTATAAGAGAATCTAGAAACCGAGCTATGCCTCAGAACTTGCAAGAAATGAGTTGATTTCACCACCACACCATGTCAACTACGTCTTAAATATATGCAATGAGAGGTTTAGCACACCACCACCTAGCTCAAGTGAACGAATATGGTCTATGGAAGTGAACATAGACCAAAAGGTGACACAAGAACCATCTCGCTAGTTGCGACCTTTGAGAACCAAAGGGCCGCTTACCGTGCTGTGAAGACCCAACTCAAGTGACAATAGAGAGAGGTAAAAAATCTTAGAATCAAGAGACCAGAAGATTTAAGCGAAAGTTGTTGCCTTCACTTGAAGGAACCCAAGAGGAATCCTTGTAGAATAGGTCTGAAATGATGCAGTTGAAGGAGTAGTCACAGAGATGCCATAGACGACTGCTTAATACAACTACTAATTAAACCCACACGAGCCAGAGCTGAACTGAGCACCATCGGCTCAAGACCCGCATCCGAGATAAATGGGACCCTCCAGATCTCGCTTGAATATGGAGAAGAAGGAGTTGGACCTTGCCAACACCTGAAAGGACCGAAGAGCCAACCACTATAGTCGATTGAAACCACCCTCCTCTGAACCGAAATATGTTACAAACCAAATCTCCCCCGCAACGACGATGAAATCATGAGTAGATCTAGAAACTGAAAATTAATATACTCCATCAACCCTAAAATCCGAATACCACCATGAGATATTGTTTCATAACTTCGCCGCTAAGCCAGACATATCAAAGACGTCTCTGGATGCGAAACCCTAGCGAGCAGAGCACTACTCTCCCATATCACACTAGCATGTCAGAAACGAGCAAAGCTTCTTATAGTAACAAAGGATAAGAAAGAGAACGAAGAAATGCAACCATCGACGTCAGTCTTGCACTCGTGGCTCGTCAGACATTAGGGGTGTTAAGATGAGCTAGCTCGCTCAAATTAGATGAGTTCATAGTGAGCTCGGGTCTTTCATGAGTTAGCTCAGTTCATCTCATTTATCATATGAGTTTCAATGTGTAAACTCGTACTCAAATTATCTAGAACATGAGTTAAATGATCTAATACACTATCAAATAAAAAATATAGAATAAAATAATTTAATATTTAAATATTAAAAATACAAAACACTAATATTAAATACTGAATAAAACTAACACCTAATAATAAATTAAATCAAAGTTAAATTAGTGATCCAAAAATCTATTCCACATAAGAGTCTTGAGATTCATCTTCAAAGTATTCATTTATTCAAATCAAAAAATATATCTTTCGCATGAGAGTCTTAAGAATATTTTGTTTTACATTTTAGTTCTATAGATATATGAAACGAGGATTGATATCAATATCTTTTACATTTTTATATGAGAAATTTTTAAAATACCATATTTCTAATACCACTTTTCATGTTTAGCTTAATCATTTTTACCCTTATTTTCTTAAGATAAAAAGACACTTATAACCGTAGGGTTAGTTAATTTAAAACTTAGGGTTTATAGTTGAGGGGTATGATAGAGTTTTAGAATATAAATTTTAGGATTTTATTAATTTAAAAGAAATTACCTCTTAAAAAAGAATATTTGTGAAAATATCTTCTTAATGAATGTAAAAATGAATAATGTGGTAAATTTGAAAATTCCACTTTTTATATTTGTATTTGAAACTTTTGGTTTTACATTTTAGTTTTAGAAGATAAATATGATTGATATAGAAACTATTCTTTTTACATATGAATAGTCATCATATATATATACAGTGGCGAAGCTATTTAGTGAGTGGGTGGAGCAGTTGCCCACCATAAAAAAAATTAGTGTAATTTTGAACCAAATTTTGAAAATGCCCCTGGTAAAAAATTTAAATTTGTAAATGTTATATTAGTGATTTTTAGTTTTGTCCTAGATGAATATTGTTTCTAGATCCGTCCCTATATATATATTAAATAGACATCATAGTAAGTTTTAGATAAATTTTGGTTTTGAGAAGACAGAAGAGAGAGAGTTTTTAGAAGATAAATAATATTAACTTTGTATAGGTAAATTGGTGTTACTCAAACTTTTTATAAAAAAACAAAAAAAAATTGGTGTTACTCAATATTTTGTTCAATAAAAGTCAATATGAATTCTGACAAAAAAAAAGTCAATATGAATTCTGACACAGTAAATAATTTGAGGTGATCCGTTTCAAAACTAAACTCGGTAAACGAGGCTAGCTAGTTATAGGATGGGGCTTCCTATAGTCCACATTCCCGACTAAGTTGTGTGAATATTTCGGTCGAGTCCAATATTCTAAAGATATAAGTAATCAACAACATTTAATTTAGTTGTAAGATAAGATGCGTATTACTAGTTTAATAGTGTAAAATATAGTATGTGGTCCAACATAAACTTCTAAGCAACTAGAAAGCTAAGTTTTTGTTATTTTCATGACCCTCAAAATGATAAAGAACTGTAACCTCCTCGACATGATGACTTTTTGTATCCATTCCAGTCCATGTATCGGGTCTATTCGTTTGGATTTAATAGATCTTGATTCCATATCAACGCTATAAGTTTTCAACTCAGCTGAATGGATATTTCTAGATTGGATCTTTTTCATATTAAGTCACATTTTTATTTTCGACGTGAGATTAATTAGCAATAACTAAACATCTTGTTTAAAATTTATAGTTTTTTTTTTTCAAAGTATATTCCATTCAATGATACGTTAATACGTCATCAAGTGGCTGTGGTCACACAATTTAATATCTTTGTCGAATTTAAAATGATCAGTCCTCACTCCACAGTAAACAGTAAAAACATGCACATGCTTAAGTTTAGTCAGCCGTCTTACTAATTTATATAACTTGATTAATTAGATAGATTCAAAATGTTACAAACAGGATGGATCCAGAAAAAAAAAAGGATAGATTAGAGAGATAGGTGCAGGCATGTGTATCTATGCATAATTAGATGATTATAATTATAATAATATTACATGAAGATGGACATGGACATGAAAGGCCCATGAGGAAATAGAAAGAAATTCAAGAAGAAGACCAAAGCTGAGCATTCTTGACCTTACAAATACTCTCTAACACATCTACTGGCATTATGTTCCCCTTCACCACTACTTTTTTGCTTTCAAGCTCCACTTTGTACCATGTCACTCCTGTTTATTATAATAAAACAACATTGATCAGTCTTTCAACAGTTTTATAAACTTAAAACTATTGAAAGTTCTTTAATATCAGCCATACATATAGTTTATATATACTATTATCTGTTTTTTACTGAATTTTTATATACTAATATCTAGACAAAAATATCCGCATATTCCAATAAATGATTGCAATTGTCATCTTACAAAACTATTTGTTAATACAAATATACAATTTTACATTAAAAATCTGTTGATATACTCTTTTATTAATTTATAGACTTGTCCCTTTTTATTGGTATTCTTAATTCTGATAAAATTAACAATTTAAAATAGTAATATTATTCTTACGACTCATGATTTGCAAGATCTCATTTTAACTGCATGAAACTTTCAGTAAATATGCTACATATTTGTTCCTGAGTTTTGAATTGATGTCCTTATTTTTGGTTCATCTTTTGTTAGTTCGATACAAAAAGTATAAGAAACCGAACATAGTCTTCTTTCATTTTTGGATTCAGTTAATTAAACTATAAAATAATTATATAGGCGACAAATAAAGAAAAATATACTTTTTTACAATTATTGAATCATGTCTTGTGAGTGTATTTCCTAAAATGACTTGCCTAAAGAAATAAAGAAGATTTGGCGTTACCGTCTAGTTTAGAAATATGCTTCTCGACTTTCTTTGCACATCCGTAGCAATGCATAGACACCTTTAGCTCCACTACCTGCATACATCACCATCATCATCCAAGACAATTTGATTAATTATTTTCAAGATGACTTAAAACTTTAAACTCTTGAAACACCTCATTTACAATCTTAGACGAAAACTGAATTTGTTATACCATATAACCATCACAATATATTATTCTATTCGATTTTGGGAGAACAAAAAAAAAACTAACTTGGAATAACAAGAAAAATGCACACCACCATGTAAAAGAAAAAGGCCCCCACACAACTTTTTAAGAGCTAATAAAACATTTAGTTCACTGTTTCCAAAAATGCATTGTGATAAGCGTTTTTCAATGCTCAAGAACTTATCATGATGTATTCTATTACATAATGTTCGAGATGAGTTGTGGCTACCTTAGGCTTAAGATGAAAAGCAAGAGTCTGACGATTATCAGCAGATACAACATCTTTTAATCTCATGACCTTCCCTGACTTCTCTTCTGAAGCATCTATAAGTGGCTTCTCCTCAAACTCTTCTTCATCATTTTCTAGAGTGTTTAGACAAAAACATGAACACTGGTTTGTTGGATAAAACAGACAATCCCATGCTCGACCAATCTTCTGGAGCTTCCCCATTATATTGAAAAGTAAGTAAGGTTTTTGAGAGAGTGGTGTTGGGAAGACTTAAAAAGAAGAAGTTGGGGGAGAGAGGAGAGGAACCTTGCTTATTTGACACACTTACACTGTCTTAAAGCGATGTAGAGAGAGACTATAAGGTGTAGAAAGAAGTCAAACATTGAAATGATTTTGTAGAGACCGATAAAATTTTACTAAATATTTTATTATCTTCAATACTGCATCACCTACAATGTTAAATCTATCATTAGATTTATGTTACTTTTGTCATTTTTCTTCCTCTTTAGTTTAGTTAAGTCCATTGTGGTGCATCTAGATTGGTATGGCGAGTGTAACCACTAAATAGTTATATTTTATAAATACTAAGCAGTTTTTCATTTGTGTTACTTTTTTAAATTGCATAGAACTGAATTTATGACACAATTTCATCCAATGGAAGTGAAAAACTGTTTACAAGTATACAATTATATGCCATATAATATGATATGACAGGTGATAAAAGAAAGATAAGAAGACATAGGTCACATCTCATGTTCAACTACTCTCCAACATTGACACCAATTTTCTTATGTCACTGAAAATAAAATAAAATTCATATAATTAAAAGAGTGAGTTAGTGACTGAGGCATGTGATGCAAGCTAAGTTGTGTGACTTGTAGTTTTGTATAATTGATTGAAGGGTGGATAATTGATTATCTTCTCTTTTGGCTCCACTCTCGCCGCACCACTTCTTTAATTTCTTTTAATATATTCTGATTATCCCATCTCTTTGTTTTTATATTGGTTCGGCAAAAACATTCAGACTTAGTAAACATTTTCCTCTAGTTAAATTTATCTTATCTACTTTTAATCTCTTATATCATAGATAAACTGAACCTGATAATATGAACTTCCGACTACATCTCTCTCCACGACATCTGTCAGAAACAAACATTTTGTTCACTCAAAAAAAAAAACTTCCGACTACAAAAATGTAGGGGGATTATAAAAACAAAAAGATAAGAGTGATGAGCCTATGAAGAACATGCGGGAACAATGTATTATATGCTAAGTGCTATAGGTTAATCACGTGAAAAAAAGAAAAATGTATTATTCTCCTTCTGCATGCTAAAACATGTTCTTTTATTTTCATGCTTATTATCGAACTTCCATTAGCTATGTTCCTACTTCATGTGCCTTTTATCTCCACTTTTTTTTTTTGTTTCCTGCTATAATTCTAAATCCTTAATAGCTGGTTGCATGTATTTCAGAAACAAGTACCACAACTTCATTGCAGGAAAGTATTTTAAAAAAATTATTAATTACATGATATTTTGGAAAGAAAAATGGGACAGTGGCTACATTTATTATTGGATTTAATCCTGAAGTTTGAGTGAATTTTTTTAACATCAGAATAATTGTTATATTATTTGCAACAGACGGTTATGGTATTTGAGCAAATTGAGCTATAGCCCAAGTGGTGCAATACTGAGATTTGAAACTACTAGGTTAAAATGTTGAATGATAGACTCTAAACAATTTATTATTTTTTGGCAGGTTTATAGATTGTTTTTCTATGGTTTTTAGATTAAATTTTGAGTAATTGCATACTACACACAAGGAAGATGTAGTTATTAGGGATATACCATAAGTTTGTCGTCTTGTGCTATTCTCGTCTGTTGTCTTTACCATAGTACCCCTACACAATAGAAAACTTCGTTTGTATCGATCACCAATTCTCTCCTTTTGATTTCTTCGTTATCCATCTTTTTTACCAAACTGTTACATCTTTCAATCTTACCACTTATCTTATTTAATTTTACTAAAACATTTACAAAATGGTTCGATCGAGGTATCGTAAAGACAGATCCCTTCTACTACTTATAAGCGTCTGTTTGTGTAGTATAAATCAGAGACATCTCATCCCTTCCTTCTTATCTCAAATTACCTTGTACTCAATTTTTTCGTAAATGGAGACAACCGCCGGCGATCCTCCTCCACACTCCTTCTCCGACAGAATGTTTGCGTTGGGAGAGGAACCAATGGGCATTAGGGTAACACCATATCACAAACCCTCTTGTATTTCCAAGATTCTCAACGCTTTAGAAGAAGAGGAAGTTACATTCATAAAGGAATCTTCATTCGGGAAACTCATAGAAATCGCCGATAAACCTTCATTTTTGGGTCGCGTGGGCCGATTCTTGTTCTCACGCCTATTGAAGATTCGTAAGAAGTACGAGGCGTGGTTCCTATTTGCAGGGAACCCCATTAGATTCTCAATTAGGGAATTCGCACTAGTCACTGGTCTCAATTGTCGTCGATACCCACCACAGATGAAGAAGAGAAGCAAGAAGTTCTTATCGGAAACGCCTTATTGGGGTGTGCTTTTCGGTACCCTGACGGAAGCCCCTGTGAATTCGGTCATTTCTATGCTGAAAAATAAGACGGTTACTGAAAGAGGAATGAGGATAAAGTACGCACTACTCGCCTTGTTGTCTGTCGTAGTCCTTCCTATGTCTCACAAACCCCGTATATTACATACCGCCGCTGAGAAGATCAGAGATATTGATCAGTTCTTAGCTTATCCGTGGGGACGTGCGTCTTTCGATATGCTGATGAGCAGTATCAAAGAGAGGGATGAAGTATCCCTATCACAGAACACGATTGCTTTCAAAGGGTTTGTTATGTCAATTCAGCTTGTTCTCATAGAAGTTGTTCCATCTCTATTGGGGGTTGTAAAATAAGGAGAATCCTCTGGATCAGAAGCAGACTCCGAAGATGAAGAAGAATCAGTAGTTGTTGATAGGGAAGGCAAGAAAAGCATCAACACAAGACATATACGTTCCATTGATTCTGCTTGCAAGATTTTTTTCTCTTCACTAATTATGTATCTTTCATTTCCAAATTCTTTGTTGTACATATATAAATCATTCTCTTGTTTCACATGTGCGTCTACTTATTACCAGTGATAAATAAAACATGATCTATCTAAAAAATGTTTTAGCAGGCTAAACCATATCCTGTAAATAAATGAGTTTCACTGAATATTTATAGGTAAAAGTCGTATCCATCATATCTGATGGTGTGGAATTACCAAACTGGGAGCCAGCTGTGGGTTGCGATGACATGGAAGATGTTCTTGTTGACAACATGGTCAGAGCAGTGGGTGAAGGATTTGATTTTTCAAATTCAAATTTCAAAGGTGGCGCAACCAAAGCTGATGTTTGCCACATGCGTGATGAAGCCAGCAAAGCTAACAAAAATCGCAAAGAAGCAACTTCTCGTCAGAAACAACCTGCCACCGAAGGGATAGATGCAGAGATGTCGCTTTTATTGTGGCAAGCATGGTATCTTCTGATATATCCATCATGGGCGGTCAAATTAAATACATTGCTCTGTCTTTAAGAAACTCGCAAGAACAGTTTCAGGAAAAGATGGAAGACCTTTTTCAGAAGATCATTGAAGGAAACTACAGACTCGATCACCAAGTCTTGCACCCGCCCTCACGTTCAAGAATCTGTTCGAGCTGAACATGACAACACTGTTAAAGAGGCTCGTGCAAGGGGACGAACATCTTCTTTTGCTGCGTCCAAAATAATTGAAGAAGCTCTCCGGTTTGCTAACAAAGAGACAACACATGTACGTGATGTAAGTTTGTAAGCGCTCTAAACCATTTTATCTATTAACAACCATGTCCCTATTTTATATAACTCCAAGTATCCACTGTTTTTTTGCGTTCATTTGTTTCAGGTGTCAAATGAAACGTATATGGCCAACAACGGATCCCACGGCACCGGCGAGGGTGGGGATTGTCAGGAAACTGTCTTTAACCGGCAAATTGCAGAGAAACACAATGTAAGTAAAAGAAGTTTTTTTTAATTATACAGATAATAAAGTTAGATCGAAAGTCCTAATTTTTGTTAGCCCGCTAATTATCATTTGTGCACATACACAAAAATTGCGTAGCAAGTAATAACAGTTCAGTCTACCTTTAGTTCATCACAATTTTGATTATCAATGTACAGGTTGAACCCGCAATTCTTCCTAATATTAACATCGATGAGAGAAACACGAAGTCTCCCTCTGAAGCCGACAAAGCAAATCAGGTGTTTTTTCGTTGTCTATTTTTAGTGTAGAGCACGTACTTCATTTATATACTTTGACAGCTCGACATGTTTTAAATCTATAGGAAACGTCTGGAAGTGGTCTGTCATTTCCGGACCCCTCCTTTTCTATTGGCCTCACGCAACTTGACAACGAAAATGCTCAACCTGTCGAGCATGTACCACACAAAAACAACGAGGAGTCATTACCGGAAGCTGATGTTGATGACGAAGGTCCTATACTTAACCGTAAAAGCAAGAGAGCTAAAGTTGTGCCCAAAGGGATACTCACTCGTGCTTGGAAATCATACATTAACGCGATCTGCAGCACACCAAGCATTGACTATGCCACCAAATTTTTGAATATGTTGCAGCTAATCGGTGGATCTAAATTGTAAGTGACGATATTTTGCATGCTAACAACACAATTAGCTCAGTTTTTTTTTCCAAAACAGTTAAATTTAGATCCAGATCGTTTCTAATTTATTTAATATCAGTGTTATAGATTTTGGTGGCGCAACTCTCTAATCAAGTGAGCTGTCTGCAATTGTTGATAGGTCTTCTCATTTAACTCCCAAGGTATATATGACCGACATCACTCAATATGTTTTTATACAAGTGCCATTGTCAACATTCAATTAACCTTTTTACGTTTTTCGTTTCTGATAGATGTTGGATGTGCTTATTCACCACACACGTGCTGTGTTTCTAGCCAATTCAGATCATATGCACTCGAAGAACTCTGTTTTCCTTGACACCAAATTAGTGACACTCCTTTCTAAGTCATTTACCAAGTTCTCGAAGGCGGCTAGGAAAGACAACGTCCGTTTCCCAGCAGCTTTGTGTTCATTCCTGTCTCGCGACTGCACAATCACTGAAGTTAATCGTTTATATCTCCCCTTCAACTTCGACAAACAACATTGGGTTGGACTGTGTGTCGACCTCTCCTTATCTCAGATTATTGTGCTTTACTGCAACACATCTCTGAAGACGGACACAACTGTTGCAACAAATTTTCGACCCATTACACAAATGTTCCCCTACATTCTTAGACAAGCCGGAAGACAGTTGAATGCGAAGGATATGAAACCTCTAACCCTTGACAGGACACGAGCCGTGCCTCAGAACAGGAACCTATTCGAGTCTGGTATTACCACTGTGCTGCTTATACAGGCTCACGCTGTGGGTGGTGTTGATGTATGCAAATGTATCACTCCAGATGTTCTGGACACAGAAGTGCAACGGATCGCGGTTATGATGTACGAAGAAAATGTATCACCTCTCTGATGTAGTATTTGTGTTTTGTATTATCTCCCTTTGGCACTCATGTTTATGTTGTCTTTCTGTATCTGCTGATGTTGTAGCATGCTAACTCGTTTGAGTTTATGTTTATTTTGGATTTTTATGGCTCTGTTTGTTAGGTAGTTGTTAAGAACTTTTTATCACCAAAGTATCAATGTCAATCCTCTTTCGTTAGTCGGCTAATACTATTTCTTTTACAGTCTAGTATAGTGATTCCATTTAATGAAGATGACCTTACAAAATAACATGCTAATAACCACAAGAATAACAAAGATGATAACCTGATAATGAAGATGATAACTTGCTAATGAAGATGATAACCATAAGAACAACCAAGGCGATAGCAGGTTAATCGTTTTACGTTAGCCGGCTACTACAATTGCTTTTACAGGTTATTATTTTTTTGTAAGCTTCTTAGGTTTATTTGTTGAATACCATACAAAGATAACTTCACCAAAAATAACTTGCTAACGATGTTACGTTTTCATCTTTGTTACCATAACGGAAGTTTTGCTAATTTATTTTTTGTTTGTTCTAAATTAGTTTAGTGGCTAACGCTTTTTCAAAGACGAAATCAACTGAAACCAAATTGGGCCTTTTTAAAACTTTTTTGAAATGCGGCCCTTTTGGAGAAAAATAGAACGCCGTCGTTTTCTATTATACAACTTATTATATACGCTATTAATAATTGTTTCTCTTCATCCTGGAGACCTCTTATCTGATTTACCCTAGCCGCCGCCGAGATAAAGGAATGACGAACCTATTGAAGTGCAGCTTCTCGTCGCAGAAAGGTAAACATTGTTTGTTGTCAAATTGGTCGTTTGTCCTCCATTGCTGATGGTTATTTTCATTGTCTACCTAACAGTAGCTGCTGTAATCTCGGAGCAGAAAGAAGTAGGGGGATTCCGAGACACTGTCGCTGCGGTCAAGGAGTCATCCTTAGGACTTCTGGCACCGTTAAAAACCCTGTGAGACTTTTCTACTGTTGCCCCCTTAGCTCTGAAGGGGTAATTTCTCTCGTGTTTTTTTGTTTAACTTCTTATCATTTTCTACGGAAGTTTTTCTAATGGTAGCCACGGTTCCAGGACAAATATCATCTTTTTACATGGACCGACGAACGTATTGTGGAAGAAGTGGAGGACATGAAGCTGTCGTTGAGTGATTTGAAAGAGGAGGTATCGGTAACGAGAACTGAGGTGGTTGGGTTGGCTAAGCAACTTGAACAGAGTCAGCACACTCTAGACGTTTACGCAAACGGGATCTGCAGTGGATGCTGTAGTATATTATAAGTTACTACCACTTATTTTGGCGACCACCTAGCTATGCTCCTTTTTTTCAAAGTTTGGTTATTTTGTTTGCAAAACCCTTCCAACCCTAATCTCCTAACTCTATTAATTAACGGCTCCGCATATGTACCTCATAGTTTGTTGATCTTGTCTGTAATGTTCCATCGATGGTTCTTTGTAAAGTTCCACGTATCTATGATTTAATGTATTTGACTAGGCTAAGTTTTTTTAATACCAATCTCTCATCAATACCTTGTATCCCTAAATAGTTATCATGCCATTTATCAACGCTCACAGGTTTCTTGATAGGATTATAGATGATAAAAAGTGTTCTTAAAATATATTCCAAAGCTTAGCAGTCTAATCTTAATCCAAAGTGTTCATAACATATATCCCACTTATCACCCATAATTGTCAACAGTGGTTTCTAACGGGGGTGTACCAAAAATGTCTACTTCTAAAACATTAGTCATGTATTAACAATGCTAAACATATCTACATCATGTATGCAAAATACATTAGCATGTTATACAATCTCTTTTAGAAAAGAAAATTTTCATGTTATGTTTTTCCGATGAGAATGTCTGCTTACGCTGCCACTTAACAAGAATGCTAAATTAGAGTATAGCATCTGTACACAATAGATAAGCATGTTATATTATACCCATGACATTAAGAAATTTTTTACTATACTATTTCTCCCATGTGAATTTCAGTTTACAATCTCAGTTTAGAACAACATATATTAATTTAGTTTGCAGTTTTAACCGAATGGTTCAATTGTTTCAATTTTTTTCAATGCTAAATTAGTCTTTATAAAATGTTGAAAAATACATTAGCAGGTTATAAATCCTACAATAGAGACAAAATATTGCCTGAATTCTATGCTTCTCATATGATTTCCATGCTAATTCGTTCTGAATTACACAAGAGGTATTAACAACGGCGAAGTTATGTATAATATGATAGAGTGTTAGCTGTATCGACTTAGGAACACGTATTTTGTTCTTAGTTAGCAGTGTAATATTCAAAAAGGACATGTTTGTTTGAGAAAGTAGACAGAACCAAATAAACAGAGGAAGTTTTTATTTATGACTACAATGCGATACATCATAATTCCTACACACCCTCATGATGGAATTTTCTTACTAGTGCTCATAAACTTATGTTAATCCATGAGCTATGTCCCAAAATGATTCAACCTCTTTCCGAACAACCATCCCTTGGCATCAAACTCCCTCCTACATACTCTTCCAACTTCTTATATTGCTTTCCTGCATGTTGCTTTGTTGTGTCCCAACCCCCTACAACGGCTGCACAAAGTCCTCCTTCGAATTCGTTTCATTTGTAAACCGGTCAACGGTAACCCGTTAATGAGATATTGTCATATATGTCGTACCATGTAAAATATATCTCTACTAATATCAGTTAGAGAGACTAACGATTTTTTCACCCCTCGAGAGGAATCTTTGCTTCTTTGGCCTACCAGGTGGCCTTCTTGTGGTTGGAGGATATACCTTCATGCCACCCAAACCATCAGCCAACTCCGTCACCTCAATATTATCTGGAACCGGGAGCACACTTCCTGCATATGCGGACCTCAGCTGATCCACAGTATACGCAGGCAACACCAAGGACTCGACGCTAATTTTCCCTTTTATTGCTGCCGCAACATCATGGGAACATGGTATAGCAAGCATCTGAAATTCGTAGCAGCTACAAACCTTCTTAGCAAGGTTCACATGAAAACTACTCCCGTTCTTGTTACGCACCTCATACTCATCCTCCGCTATAAGAGTTACCCGGTAACCCCCACCAATTTCAAAATTTCTCGTAAGCATACATGCGACCTTAGGTGTCATTGCGCCTTTATTCTTGTTTGCCGCTTCCCGACGAGTAGCAAACCACTCCGTCAACTTGGTGTGGATGAAGTCAATCAAGGGTATTACTAGTAATTCTCGTGCTTCACGCAACACGGCATTCCAAGACTCCGCCAAGTTGCTCGTCATGATATTGTAACAGTTACCAGGGAAATGCGTTCACGCCCAATGTTCCAAACCAATGTCGAGGAGATACTCCGCGCAACCTGCATCCATGGTTTTAATCTCGTTGAAAATGTTGTAGAAGTCTTGCATCCTGAATGTGTGCGCTGCCTTCGCAACTAGATACTCCAAATGTTTTGCTCTAAAATTCGACCGTATGTTCCTCTTCAAGTGCACAACACAAACGCAATGCCCTGCTGCTGGAAACACCTAAAATTGACATTAACCGAAACCTGTTAGCACTAAAATAAAATCTGTTTAATGATTTTATGTTATAGTTTACAAGTTGTTTTATTTTAAATCCAGCTATTTTCTTCTCTTACCTTGCTAAAACCCTTAGTTATAGACGTATGCATATCAGAGACAAAGACCACATCATCCCCACCGCTAACAAATGTTGTCATTTGCTGGAAAAACCACTCCCACGACGAGTCATTTTCACTATCCACGATTGCAAAGGCTAAAGGGAAAATTTGGTAGTTCCCATCCTGGGCAGATGCTGTAAGCAAGCAACCCGCGTATTTCTCCTTCAAATGTGTACCATCAACAATGATTACCTTCCGCATATTCTCATATCCTTGAATAGATGCCCCAAATTCCACAAACATGTACTTGAAACGTTCAGCAGCGACATCAATGGTGTCTGTAAAAATTCGGGTGATTTTCTCTAGATTTGCAACAACAAGCCTCTTCAGATAATCTGGGAGCTGATTGTAAGAAGATTTGGCGGTGCCCTTGACCTTGTCAATGGCTACGTCCCTTGAACGCCACGCCTTCCAGTACGATATATTGACATCATGATCACCAAACATCATCTGTCTTATTTCTCGCAGTCTTGGTCCGATACAAGCACCGCCAAACTTGCTTCTCATGAGCTCGCCTATAATTGAAGCTGTTGCTTGTGTTTGATAACCTCCTCGCTCGTCCACAAAACAAGTGTGGTCCGCAATGACTTTCCTTATCTCAAAAACCTTCGTATCCTTCAGCTTGACCGCATAAACTCTCCAATGACAGCCCTCTCCGCAGCACTCAAGAACCATCAATCCTGGTTCCGATTTTCTACTTCGGAAACAAAACTTCTTGTTTATTGCATGCACGGCCATATACTGTTTGAACTCGTCCCTACTTCTGAATATCATTCCTACTTCAACATCGCCATTGTAGTCACCAATTTCACCTTCAAAAAGCACGTGTTAGACTTTATATCCTCAAAGTTAATTATCACCGGTGGGTTAAACAAATGCGAAATATATTATCTTCACAGCTAATATAAAAAAAAACAATGTTAAATTATTTGTGAAGACGCCCAAAAAAATTGACAAATTAGTTTGTGGTAGTAGTATACTGAAAAATACTTATTAGCAATGCTAAACAAGTCTTTATCATATATACAAGATACATTGGCATGTTAAACGATATTTGTTACGCAAAGATCTTTCTTGGCTTTTATTATTCCACTCATTATAATCTCATACTAATTACTTTCGAATTACACAATATTTATTTATCAATGTTAAATAAGTAATAAATTGTTTTTCCTAACAATGTTCTGTTTTAACAGTTTTAACGGAATTTTAATGTTCACTAAATGTATGAACAACATACATTAATTTTACCGTCTAACAGTGAAGTTAGCATAATATGTTTTTGACTATAAAAAGTATGAATAACACAACACAATCTGTCAACTGTTTAGATACTTTATATAAAGTCTAAATTACCCGGATATATTTTTACTAATTCCAGTGTAAAGCATATTGTTAACACGCTACAGTACCTTCGAAATTCTTGTCCAAAAAATTTTTATACGAACAGTTTTACTGGATTTAATATGTCCATTAAAATCTTAAGTGTCCAATTCTATAAACAAGGTAAGTGTATTTTAGTATAGAAAAGCATGTACACCGTAGCATAATCAGACACAATAGGCGAATACATTATAGATGTCATAGAGACTGTTTTTAATACATTACATTAACATTTGATCAGCCGCCTAGTATTTTGAAAAACTTGGAAAATACCCGAGTGATAACAAGCAACAGTAGGATGCTAAACAGTACCGGATACGATAACTAAAAACATTAGCATGCTAACATCAAAACACTTAAGCCGACAAAAACATCAAAAATTACTAGTGACCGACGTAGCTGGTTGGTATTCAACACCCACCTTCTGTGCTACTTCCCTCAGAAGAAGTCTCGGTTTGCCTCTGTTTTGGATTGGTGGAGCCTTCTCCCTTTGTTGCACACATCATTGCCAACTTCATAATAGGTTGAAGTGGTTGGCTTTCATTTGGCTGAGTCTCCACTGGTTGAGTAGTTGCCAACACCAAACCTTGCGCAGCCTCCATCTTTGCGGAAACACATTTTGTCGTGAACATGATTAAAATCACATTAATATTTCTGTTCCAAAATCTCACTTACCGTTGCTTGTGGGCTTAGTTAATGGGCCAATGTCTGGTTGAGATGAACCTGTGAAAGAGTCGTCAGTGTCATCTAGGCCATCGGGTGATGGGCACAAACCCAATGAATGCCAAAACCTCATTTCATCGT